>JAQQZY010000005.1:1541077-1558962 GCA_030068375.1 Ostorhinchus rueppellii
AGAGACAAACAATCACTCTCACATTCACACCTATGGGCAATTTAGATTAGCCCATTAACCTATCAGTGCATGTCTTTCAATTGTGGGAGGAAACCGGAGTACCCGGAGAAAACCCACGCAGACACGGGGAGAACATGCAAACTCCACACAGACCTGGGAATTGAACCCAGGACCTTCTTGCTGTGAGGCACGAGTGCTAACCACTGTACCACCGTGTCACCCACATTGAATTCAATACTTTCATTGAAGATAGAAGGCAGGACAAACACAACAATGACAAATGTCTTAAATTATCATTTTAATGTGGTAAACATCATTGCAATAAACATTCTTCTTTATTAATTTTGTTCACATCATCATCATCTGTTGATGCCTCTAACCATGAGGATCTACAGCTGGTTCCTGATCATCTCTTCTCCTAATGTGTATGTGCTACTGCTAATGCTAATGCTAATGTTAATGCTAAGTACTGTGTGTATACAGTGGCAAGGAAAAGTTTGGGTACCCCAGACAATTTCTATTATTTTCATTTATATTCTATTAGCTGTTCAGAGCAGCAATTTTATCTTGATCTATCATGTAACTATGAACAAATAAATATCTCAGCAATAAAATTAGACTTATTGGATGAACAGAAAATGTGCATCAAAACAAAATTAGATATTTCCATAAATTTGGGCCCTTCAACAGAAAAATCACATCAATATTTAGTAGAGCCTTCTCTCACAAAAACAGCTTCTAGGCACTTCCTAAATGGCTCTAATGAGTGTCTGGATCCTGGATGAAGATATTTTGGACCATCCTTACAAAACATCTCCAGTTCAGTTAGGTTTGATGGTTGCCAAGCATGGACAGCCCACTTCAAATCATCACACAGATTTCCACTGATATTCAGGTTTGGGGACTGGGATAGCCATTTCAGAACATTGTACTTGTTCCTCTGCATGAATGTCTGAATTTTTTTTAGCATTGTTTTATTTAAATATCCAGCCTGGATGTATCTTCAACTTTGAAATCACAAGGAATTGTATGGTTTCAAATCTCACTCAGAAAGAAAAAAACAGCCTTTAAGCTTAAGAGTAATATTGATGTGACACTTATTGTGAAAATTTTTGACAACTGGAACAACCATTTTTATCATCATATTTCAAATCAGTAGGAATAGGATGTTTTACAAACTGTAGCAGTGATGTGTCGCAATATTTTTATAAGGGTTGTGGATGTCAGTCTACATCTATTTATACCTAATTTCCTGTCATCTAACCACTTTGAAAAAAAGTTCTCACTTAAAAGTTAAGCCATCATTAATTTTTTTGGTGTTTTATTATAATTGTTTTATGTCAACATCATGGAATTACAAAGGCCTGTTCTTCAGATTATCAAATCTGAATAAAAGTGAAACCACAGCACAAGATGACCTTATCGTCACTTCCCTTTACTAATAATTAGCTGAACCTTCGATGCTATATTGTCCACTCTGATATCAGTTGCAAACATCCTGAATACACAGAGTCATGTTTCTTCCGATAAGAGTGACTCATAAATCCTGTGAGTGGATGAGTGTTTTTAGGAGTGCCAGAGCACACAGCGTGCACTGCATGACTTCCATAAATGGAAACATAAAGAGTGGATGGAATATTAACTTGATATACTGGATATGGTCCAATGAAAATATAGATAAAGAAACAACAAACACTGTACATTTTCCAGGAGTGACTTTATTGGTCCAGCAGATGCAAAATCAAATATACAACATACTGTTATAACAAGGTGCTTTTTGCTCCAAGCAGTCATCCAAAACTACATAAAAATAAATTAAGAATATAATATAATAAAACAATTTGTTTTTACAAAAGAAAACATTTTTCAAGTATCTCAAGCAAACATGTTAACAAATATTTTGTTGTGAGAAGTAAGCGGCAGCTTTTCTCAATAGATTAGGGTTTCCATTCAGTCCTGACACAGTGGTAGAAAAACACATACAGAATTCATTCTCCTAACATCACAATCATTTCCAGTTACTGTATATACACTAAAATTTACAGTGATATTATTATAAGCACGCATTCTCATAACAAAAATATAGGTGCTTATTTGTGCGTAGCAGTCTGTGACAGCAAAAGGAAATTAAGGTAAATAATCTGTGGAGAACATGCTGTAGGGATGAAATGAAACACACTGAAATAAATATTTTAACTGGAAAAAGTTCAATACTGAAATGATAGGTGGATTTACAGAATTAAATGAAATGTGGTGACTCTCCTTGAACGACAAAATGCAGACAAACATTGGTAGAAACAGCGTCAGGCTTGCAAATCAAGCACTACAGGCACTAAACGGCAAAAAAGAAAAAAATCCATTACTGTGACTTAAGTGAAACAAAATGAGACACCAAAGAAAAATTGACTCAAAAACAAAAATATCCCCAATGTGCAAAATAATAACTTATTTTGTAGCAAAGATCATTACAGCGTGACGCTCAGCCTTTATGTACATTTTAGAAAAAGACGTACAGGGCAAAAAATATGATCAGTGCTTCCAAAGAAGTGCTAAAGAGTTTACAATGTAAACTAAATGCTCTATCCTTTAATTATTAAAATCGCAACCATAAGTATATGGCTGAATAAAGGATGTGTTTTCTCTGGGTGTTACAGTTCTCTCCCAAAATAATTATTCAGTAGAAAGTGTTGCAAAGAACCATCTGAAGTGTGAGAAGTGACAGGAAGAACTGTAGAGACACAGTTTGCCTCTTTCAGTCACAAATGATGATGGACTAGATACCGTGAAGTGAAGTGTGGAAATGACGAATTTATCACAGTCTTAAAGTGAAAGACATTTCAGAGAATAACAAGAAAGCAGAATATTGTCATACAATATGTGGTGGGATGTACATTAAATATCCCAGTTCCTTCATGGTTCAAACTACAGTAATGTGTCATTGGATACACAATTTGATCCTTAACATAGTGTGAGAAATTGTACTTTTGGAACAACAGCTATCCAGTTTTACATTGGTTTTTGTGTCACTGTTACTGTGTCTTTGTCAGTGCTCCAGTTTCCTGTCTCTTGAGCCAGCGGACAGATGCTATGTCACTGACACGGCTGCAGGAAGTCACGTCGACCAGATGAGTTTTTCCTCAGCTTCTGCAAATACAAAAAAAAAGAAACCCAGGTTATCAAACATTCTCATTTTTCACAACCCTAAAATTTGCAACATCGCAAATATTTGCCTAGAGATGAGCAGCAACACAAATGACAGCGCTGTTGCAAAAATATCGAGTGGCCAAATGATGCTTTGTCGTGTTCCGTAATCCTTCAACCACAAGTTACATCACCTGTTTTTTCTCAGGCCCTGATTCTCTCTATGATATTTTTAGCGAGTGTGCAAACTTGTACTGAGTTCATGAGTGTGGGAACAAGTTGCTGTGATTGACTGCGAGTCTGCGTCAACTTAATCCTCAAGTGATTATGAATGAAGCTGACAAGATCCTCACACACCCTTAAACGTTATCCATTCCTTTCCGCTGTGCCAGCAAAATTAGTGCAGGCATGCCATTTCACACAATGCAGTCAATGGAGTTTGTTTACAATGCATTGGCCTTTCAGAACTCACGTGAATATTGTTGAAGAAACAAACTAATAACTAATAACTAATAATCCTAATAATAATAATAATAATAATAATAATAATAATAATAATAATAATAATAATAATAATAATAATAATAATAGATGGGATTTGATCTTGCTTCTAATAAAGGTTTTTGGTTTGTACTTATTTCCACTTTAAGCACCCATGTTAGAGGTCCAGCTGAAATCAACAACTAAACTTTTAAAAGTTTTGCACTGTCAGTAAAGAAATCTATATTTATCACTTGTATATCTGATTCTTAATAGAACATAAATACATTTTTGCAGGCTCTAAAGGCCACAATGAAAGCTAATACTGAAAAAAAAACCTTTTTTTTTTTTTTTTAAATTAAAGTAGCAACAGCAGTGAAGAGCACCTCAACTGCAAATTTCAACAAAACAGACAACACTAACAGAACATGATTATTTAATTATTTAATTGATTTGATTAGTTTGGTTTGTAAACATTGTTAACATTTTAAAAAGCTAAGCAGCTATTTTATTACTAGCAACTTATTGGCAGACAACTATTAGCATGTTTTATTAGCATATTAGCTCAATATGCATATTTTCTAGCTTGGTAAGGCAGTGTCTTTAAAGGACTGCAGTAAAGTGATTAAGCAGATATTTATATATAGTTCACTTAGCAAATATTGTCAACTTTTTATCAAAAATAAACAGATAAAATTTATTATTATCAACCTATTAGCACACAGCTTTTAGCATAGCACATTAGCATATAAGCTCTACATGCTAACTGGCTCTGTTTGTTTTCTGGCTTAGTGAAACTATGCCTTCAGCGCTGTTTTGGGACTGCAGTAAAATGATCTAGCCTGATTAGCAGAGCAGATTTACATATTATTTGTGTCTTTACCTCAGAGGTCAGAAGTTGCTGCTGGAAAACTACAAAGCCCATGCAAAGTCTCTACATTGTATTTACCTTTGAAAGACTAAGACAGAAAACACTTTCAGATAGTGGAGGATGGTTCGTCTTTAAGCAGGACAAGACCAGCCAAAAATAAACCAAACACAGACAAGCACAGGACAGTCAGCATGAATCAGCGTACTATAGTAACAACAAGAAGTGACGCTCAAGCAGTGACGACAGCAGACAGGAATTAGAGGAATGTAAACTTAGTAAAACATAAATAAACACAAGCTATTTTTTTTCTTTTCCCCCACTGCCAGGAAACAGTGCTGCTGCATTTCACCAGGAAACTATGAATTCATCTTGCAATTGTATTAACTTACTGAAAAACTGTATCCTCGCACCAAAACACCCTAAAGTAAATGTTAATATGTTGCATTAACTGCATTAAATAACTAATTCAGCTCATAGACCTAAAACAGACTACATGCTTTAGGTGTGACTTGTAAGAAATAAAAGAAGTAAAATGCATTGCTCATTCTTTACATGACAAAGCTTATCCGGCTAATTTAACCATGGGTAAGAAAAATTCAGTTTTATGTGGTATGGTAGGTCTGTGAGAGTGGAGGAAAAGAAAAGCAATAGATACGAGTGAATATGGGAAATGTGGAAAGCTGAGATAGGACAGTTAAAGATACTGAAGTGAGCCGATACTTACAAGCAAACTTTCCCCAGCCAGTGCTTTAAGATGAAGATGAAGACGAGGAGGTGAAGCAGAAGTGGAAAAGAGGAAGGGAAATATGTGAGTAAACAGAGTTAATGAGGTTTATGAAGGGGCTGTCGGAAAGGAAAAAGGATATGAGAGGAGTGTCTTAGATCTAAGTAAACCCTACTTCTGAGAAAAGAGGAAAAGAATTTTGCGCAGAAATATAAACCCCTTTACCGTAAAAAAAATATACTAAGTCAGTATGACATATCTGCTTATTTCAACGAATGCTTAAGTTCTGCCGTTTCTGAATGTAGAACATTTATTTTGTTTTTTTGTCTGTGGAACTCACCTGTCCAGACAAGGCAAGAGGGAGGTGTGATGGGCTGCAGAGGGCCATCGAGGCTACAGAGGGAGGTAACTCATGGATGGGAGCCTCATCCAGGTCATCAATACGAATTTTCTTGATGTTTGACTCAGGACTGGTCAGAGGAGTCACACTATTCCTCCTGATCAATGTACCAGGACCCCTCTTCACCTCCTGAACGGGTGGGAAATAACACTACATTATTACATATCTGAAAGGTGTGGATGGTTAAGCTAATGGAAAAACAAGCAGGCTCTAGAAGAACGTTTACTACAACATAATTTAATAGATCATTACCTCTGGTCGGTCTCTGTGTGTGTTCACAGCTTCCACATTCAAAGAAATAGACTCCACTTTACACCCATAGGCCACTGGGGTGAGCTTCAGCACGGTATGGAGGGGACACTTCAGGTAGGGCATCTCCTCTGAAACCGCGAGTAGATGTTACATGAGCTGAAGCACCTCATAATATCATAGCATTAAAAATGCATAGACTGAATCGAGGGGTTTATTGGATGTTTATGGCTCACCTGCACTCTTATCCAAAAAGTAAGCCAGCAGGCATCGCATGACAGCTTGGTGGCAGATAACCAGGACGTTCTCCTGCCTCTCCAGCTCCATGATGACTGGCTCCACTCGTTGGACCAGATCCTGGTAAGACTGCAATGATGATGGTGGAGGGAGTTTTTTTTTTTGTATCTCATTTCTAATTTTTAATTTTAATTCAATTTGCAGCTCAGATCCTTTGCAGTGCAAGTGTATAAACAGATGGTACCTCTCCAGCAGGGTAGCGGTAGTAATATTTATCTTCATCTCTCAAGGCAAACTCCTCCGGGAATTTTTCCTTCACCTCATCATATGTCATCTCCTCACAAATTCCCTAAAACAGACATGTACAAAACTTCAGGTAAACCTCCAACCTCTTCATGATATATTATTTGTCAGGATGAAGGGAAGGTGAGACTCACAGCATCAATCTCATTGAGCGCCTTCCACTGCTCATACGGGACTCCCAAGTGCTCCACAGTCTGGATGCTGCGACATAACTGACTGGTCCAGATCTTCAGATTTTTCAGCTTCTGCTCCTCCACAAACCGAGCCAGGGCAACTGAAAACTGGACCACAAATCGATCCACATTTAACATGTATATTGTCAAATTAAGCTGAAGTGCTTCTTGTTCACAGACAGTAATATCCATGTACCTGTTTGCCCCGTGGTGAGAGGCCAGCATCACCACCCAGCCGACCCTCCAGGTTGTCAGTGCTCTCTCCATGTCGACACAGGTAGATGGTTCTGGGCTGAACATGAATGTTCATCAAATAGTACACAATCTTACTCTGGATGTGATCCTGGATCCGGTTGACAAGGAAGCGACGACCAACATCAATTACTCTGATCAATGACAGGTCCCTGAAGGAAGAGAATGAACAAGAAAGATATAGCTTTGTAGTGATGATGATGATGATGATGATGATGATGATGATGATGATGATGATGATGATGATGATGATGATGAGGCAGCATAACTTCTGCCCTCCTAATTTCCCAGCCTTGTAGAATGAATTTTGATGATTCACCTGTCCAGGTTATCTGGGTCCAGAGGTTGATAGGTGGCTTTGTAACATTCAATTCTCCTCTGGAAATCCAACATGGCATCAGTCTTGTTGCAGTCCTTATAGTCAGGACATGACACCTTCACTTCCTGCACAGGGAGGAAAACTGTCAGACGGCAAATAACACGCCTGATGCCAGAGAGTCATAAAGATTATACACCTGTTAGACAGTACTAGGATGCATAATGACATTTTATTGTTGACTCACCATGATGTTTGATGCAATGACATTAGGATCATCACACACAGACTCAATGAAAAAGATCTGCGAACAAAAAGGACAAGATCAGAGGTGTTTGCACTGAACACAACTGTGCTTAATACACACAGTGCACCCTCAGGTCACCACAGTAAGGCTTACCTTGAAGTCATTCTCAAGACCAAACTTGAGGATCATGTCTCGCCTTTCCCTTGTTGTGTTTGTGGCATCAAACACCTGGTGGATAAATGACATTGTTTTGTATGATGAAGGGACTTTTCATTTGTGATGCATCACTTTAGAACAACATAAATTGCATGAAACTCACCGCTACTTGGCCTCCTTCTTCCTTTAAATAAGACTTGACATCCCTCAAAGCTGCTAAGGCACATTGCCTAAAGAAAGTAAACAGTGGAGGTGTTAATTTGGTTTTAATGCTCAAAATGCAAGAAACTTTGTCTTATAGGCGAGACTTACTGCCTGATTTTCACAGCACACTCATTATCAGACTTGAAGAAGTCATAGGAGCTGTAGTTCTTGACCGCCTCCCTACGGTACTCTCCTACATTGAAGACTGAAACACATATGGAAAAATCAAACATTGAGCATCAGCACGATATGTCCTGCAGCTTGAAACATGAGCTAAGCCTGATAAGCAAAACGCCAATGAGGAACATCATGTAATGTCATCAAAAAGCTTAATAAACTGGACAGGTTATAAGTGTCAGTTAATACCTTTGGTCGGAATGCCGATCCAGTTGAGGTAGCGGGTAAGTTTCTTAGACATGTATGTCTTTCCTCGAGCTGGCAGGCCAACCATCACGATGACGGTGGGGGGGTTGGCGAGGTGAGGAGCGCCAGGCGCTGCAGACAAGAACAGTAGGAGGGAAACAAGATATGACTAACTGATATGTTTTACTTGAATGCTTTTAATACAAAAATGTTTCTTGAAATGTTTTTCTTACAATCACTTGTTAAAAAGCATGCATGAAATACACGTGGAGGCAGATTTAACAGAACTAACACTCTGTTGAGTTAGCTTTCCTTGGACCCTGCAACCTGAGGAGACCTGAGAAGCAGCCAAAAGGAGGGCACAAACCAGACCAGCAGCTGTGGTCTGCCAAACTCTTTTTAAAACCAAACCCCCTTCAGACCTATAATCTCCCACACTGACCCACTCCCACAGAGCACAAGGCAGTTCGCTGCAGCCAGACACAGCCATTACTTCCACCTCACTGCACACTTGACCCACTTCTGAGTGTGCTGATCAGGCTTTCATGAGCCAGGACGGTCCGTTTTCATTGGTCAAATATGCTGTAACCCCACTGCTAAGGTTGTCAAGGGGCTTTTTATATTCTATAATATGTTCCTGGAGGTTGCACAGGTGTCTCACAGTGTGTGAATGCACCAGGATTTCAATATGATTGTACATGTAAAAAGTATGTCCCTTGCATATGAGTATACTACTGTAGGTTGTTGAACAGGTAACAGCAGCTGTAGTGAGTACCTGATAACTTCTGAAGAGCTCTAAATTACATCTCCATCACAATGTTCGTAATTTTTTTTTCTGTAACACAAGAGCCACCTACAACCAGATCAAGGTCTTCCTCTGATCAGTGTTCCCATCACCTCCACATAGAACATACTACATGTCGTCTTTACTACTATCACTTGAATCTACTTGAAAGTCTCTGTGGACGTATTCTACCTTATCTTTGTAAACGCTGCCTCTGAGATGACTGATGCAAATCAAGTTATTTATTAACAGTGCACACCAGGGATGTCAAATTACATGGCTCGTGGGTAAGAAATGGCCGGAAAGAGGGCCCAATCTGGGATGAATTTGCAAGGTACAAAAGTTTTGTTTTCATCATAAAGTTAAGTATTATATATTTCTGTTCCAGATGCCTCTACTTAAATATTTTGTGTCTTTGTAGATCCACTGTCTCATAAAATTGTCACATTTTTGAGGATGTTCGTGGTTGGTCAGGTTATTTTTATTTCCATACATTTTCATAATGTAATTTCACTTTTTTTACACTATAGCAGACGTAAAAAATTTGGAGTTGTCAATATCTACAGGTTATTATGCTATTTTACTTTGAATGTATTTTTATTTTATTTGACTATTTGACTGATCTGACCCACTTGAGATCCACTTGGGCTGCATGTGTCCCCTGAACTGGATGAGTTTGGCTCCCATGGTGCAGGTATAAATTTAAACATTTATAGTTTGCACTTAATTTCTCTGTCATATTAAGAAAAACTCTCCCAATGAGAGGAAAAGTTTGACGTTTTAATAGAAATAAATTGTCTAATTACTGATTTGAACTATGCAGGGTGACACTACACGCGGGGATACGCTCCTACACTGGGTCGTGTCTGTCGTGTCCAGTCTGTGTCAAAGGGGACACAGAGTGGCGCCACGCACACGCAGGGCAGACGGACCAATCACAGAGCGGTGCGCTTCAGCGACATCACGCAGGTTGCGGGGTACAGTGGTAACCATGGTGACCTGAGCCTCGTCAAGTTCTGGTTGAAGGAAGCGTGACGTGCCGTGAGTGCTGATGCACACCACCCATCAGTGGCCAATATCGATAACCAGACTATGTAGACTATGACAGTACTCAAATAAAATAAAATAAAATAAAATAAAATAAAAGTAACTCTGCCTTACCTCTCCGGGGGGCCGGTTTGTCATCTCTGGTGGGAACCCAGATCTTTTGGATCCTGTTCTGGGTCAGCTCTCTGGGCATTCCTCGGGGACTGAAGAGCCGCACAGGCAGTAAGAAGAGAGACGCTTAAATCCGGATGAAAAGCACGAAAAGAGCCGGTGCTGAGTCGAACTGGAGCCTCGTCCGTTCGGTGGGTCGGTGTGTCTACGGTCCGCTTTGAGCCGATTTAATCTGCCGGTCTGCGGCACACATCCGCTATTTAACCCCGCCCGGCCGGGAAACAACGTGACTGCGATGACGAAACACCAAGCACACACAGACACACACTCCACACATGCACACATAAAGTACACAACACACACACACACACACACACACACACACACACACACACACACACACGAACAGACACAGCGCCTCTCTGTGGAAAACCCAGTTTATCTAAAACCTCAGACATGTCAAATATAATTGACATGAAACTAAGCTGCTGTTGTTTACAGTATTGATCTGATAGAAACAAAAGCAAAACAGTTTATTATATTAAGCAGTTTTTTGTTTTTTGTTTTGTTTTTTCAGGTAGAATTACTTGTAAAATCAGTCTCATATCCAGCAAGTTCATTTTGCCTACTTGTGATAAATGCAACTTTTTTTTTTTTTTTGGTTTCTTTTTTCGACTGTCGAAACATGTAAAGGTAAAAAGACAAACTTACTCCTACTTAAACTTGTCTGAAAAAAGAAACCAAAAAAATGTGTAAAATCAGTCTTATATCTTTATTATTTTATCATTTCTTTTTTCTAAAAACTCTTGATTAGTTCAGATTTTCCTACTTTTCCCATCTATTTACACTATTTACACTCCTCTAGACTGTACTTTCTGTCTCAATCATAAGGGTCTGAAAGCGTGCAGACTCACCACCCTCTTGGCTTCATCACCCTGAGTTCTTCCCCTTAAGTCACAGCAAATGTGACACTTTGTACACATACCTATATTCAAGTTATTGTAGACTAGAAGTTGAGACGTTTTGATTTACAGCATGAGGACCAGAGGGGGTTTTAAGTGCATGTGGGCACAGGCTAAATATAAGTACTCGGTGTGTTCCCACTGATTTGCAACTTGAGTCTGAACCGAGTGACACCAGGCTACAGCAGAGGAGATGAGCACGCAAACACACAAACAGAAACAAAAGGGTACACTGTGTATGCATGGAGTATTTTCACTCACAAACAAATCAGAACCTTAAACCCTGTTTGTCCACAACTCTAAGTGAACAAATCTGTTTTTCTTACTTCTTCTTTTACTACGATATAACACATGATGCTCACGCTGACTTCATTAAAGCCTATAAGCCTATTTTCTGTCTATGCTTTTATTCTGTTATTTGTTATTTTTTGTCTGCTGTAACTAAGTGTGACTGCACTGTGAAATATGTCCTCAAACTACTTCAATGATGCAATTGTACTTTTCTTTTCACAGTGAGTGGAAAACCCTGTGTTGCAATCCAAGCTTTTCCCAAAACCTGATTTTTTAAAAACATTTCTTTTACCATTCTACATTTTAAAACACTAAGCTCGAGAGTGAAGACGGATGCAATAATCATATGATGCACCGAAAGTTCCTTCAATCGATTTCTTACATATAAAAATGAGTGAACTAGAAACTTGAGCTTATGCACGGTCAGTTCAGGAATTTGGCAACGAGACCAAGAACGTACATGCACGGTAAAGAAAAGCCTGGTTGCGAAACTACACTTGGTTTGTTTCTGTTGTTTGTTCTGATAGTGAAGCACATTGTAAATTGTGCCCAAAAAAATGTCAGATAGATGGAATTTTTCAGGATAAGATTATTGCTTTGTCTCAGTTTAAAGCAGCTCTTTCACTGTATTTTACCTGAATGACTCCCTGATGACGCCTCTGAAAAGTTCACAATTTTCGCTTGTTGAGTAAGAACATTAATAAAGCATTTATAAGCGAACCCTTTAACTCATAAAGACCCCGTGCTACTTTTATATCACTTCCCAAATGAGTTGTTCTCTCTATTTAACCTTTCCTAAGTGATTTATCACCATTTATTGCACTATTATCTTCTTTATTTTGTGTTTTTTCAATGTAAATCAGGTATTTTCCTATATTTCATAATATGATCATGTAGATGTTCATTAAAGTTCAGATTAAAGTTGAGGATTATTTTATTAGAAACGGAGAAAACTGATGAAAAAGTGACTTTTCCAGTTAAATCTATCATTAACTGCACATAAACCCAGTGTGTCCATCCACAGTCATTGATCCAACTCCATGGGTTTTACTGGTGAATCAATGTTGTAGAAGATGACAGTGTTTCCATGGTAACTACAGAGCCTCTGAATGTTCAAATGAGTCATAACTGATGATCATGAAAGATGACAAACTGTATTTTACACCAATTATGTATATGTATTGTAAGGATTAGTGGATCAACAGCTATTACACATTTTAGATCAGAAGATGCCTTTGGTTGCTGGTGGCTGTTTGGGTCTTTTAAGGGTTTTAAATGAATGGGAAAAGGATCAATCTGGATGTAGATGTTTTTCAGATTAACTAAATCGGGTTGTGCTTGAGATGCTTTTAAGGAACTTTGTTGTTATACTTTTAAAATAATGGTGATGTTTTAAATGTATGTTTTTATTCAGCATTTTATGTATGGTTTTAGGACTGACTTTTATTGCGTTTTATCTGTACTTTATGTACATTTTTAATGTGGATGTATGTCTGTGATTTCTATTTTGTGTAACTTCTGCTGTATTGGCCAGGACACTGTTGAAAAAGAGGTTTTCAAACTCAATGAGGTGTTTTACTCTTTAAATAAAGGCTTTAATGGGCATGAAATACCAATTTAAACAGCTGATAAAGAGACAAAATAAAATGTATTATCACACACACAGGATCTATTCCTCATTATAATCAACTGACTCCTTGATGTCAACCTGTTCTTAAGTCATATGTATGCTGGAATGGAAGCTGACCTTTATTCACAGTATGCTACACACATCTTGACCTTTCGACCTTATTAAAACCACAAGTATTTAGGTCAGGGTTTAACCGGCCACCCTGCCATCATCCAGAGATGGCCAGTCATGCTACTCTTCTTTTCTGTGCACGTTCAGAACATGTTCAGACCACTTGTGTCACACATGGTCACTTTACACAGTGTACACACAGCTACACCTGCTCCTAATACAGACTTGACTGTAGCCAAAACTAGTTTCCTTGACACCAACCTACATTCTGTGCCGTCCATCTATGGGTTATGTAAAATGTTTTCCTCATCTTAGAGACAGTGTATAGAATTCCATCAGAGTATATTTTCGTCCCAGTGGTCAATCGTATGCATTTCTGGCTTTTTGCATTACACATACGCTTAAGTGGGAAGTTGCTTTGAGAGAATCAAAACAAAACTGAAAGAGTTTTTACTAAAATAAGCATACATGAGATCAGCACTTCCCACTGAAATGGATATCCATGTCCTCCTGCATGTGGTCAAACATCTGTTTTCATTCCTTAGCTTTTACCAGTTGCAGTATGAATGAAGAAATGAAATCTTAGAAATGGGTCTCTACGTGTTTCTCTTTCTTATTCCATCCTGTTTCCTGGATCTGAATTAAACCTTGTCCGTTGGGATCTCTCCTGACGTTTTTCCGTGAACCTTTTGGGCTCTCTGACTCACTTACATAAGTTCTGAATGAGGCTGAGGCTGTGTTCACCGTCCTAGTCCCCTTCCCATCATCTACCAGGGCTAAGTTAAGACTACTGGGCTCCAGGGAGGTGGTAACACTTCAGTGGATCCAGAGTTATGTCAGACAATATTCAGATGGAAATTAGGCTTCTTGGGTAACGTGTATATACAGCGCTTGTCAAATGTATTCACCCTTTTGGATCTTTCCCCTTTTTTCTTGCTTCTAAAATGTTAATCAGGGTTGATGCAGTTTGGCTTTTTTCACAAGAATTTAACAAAATACTCTTCAAGGTCAAATAAAAAACACATTTCAAAGTAATGCCGCTATCTACAAACATATAACATACAAGTGACTACATACATATCAACCCCCTTCAAGTCAGTATTTAGTAGATGAACCTTTGGCCATAATCTCAGTCATGTTTGACTTTCTGAACACTGCAATGTTTTTCTCCATTCTTTGCAAAACTTTTCATGCTTTGTTTCAGGAAAATCGGGTATGAAAAGCTTTTTTCACATCCAACCACAAATTCTCTATTGACTGCAGACTGGTCCACCCCAAACAGTCATCTTGTCTTTATTTACCACGTCTGTGTAGTTTTCATTGGATTCTTCATGTCCCTGTCTTGCTGGAAAACAAATCTTTGCCAAACTCATATTTCTATTGTAGATCGAATCCTATTGTAGTACAGGATTTTGCGACATTTTCTCTCCCTTTATGGGCCTTCCAGTTCCTGCTGTCATCACGCAGTATCGCCATTGCATGATGCCGACACCACTGCCCATCACAAAGGAGGTGGTATGTTTGTGGTGTGCAGTATTTCCCTAGTCTGATGTCCAAAAGATTCTATTTTGATCTCATCAGACCAAAGAAACTTTGTCCAGTCGACCTCGGAGTCTTTTCTACTTGGCTTTGGGTGAACTCTGGTTGACATTTCTTCAAGTGTCTTCATCTCTCCCACTGTCCCGTAAAACTTTGTCTGGCTAAGAACCTTGGAAATACTTGTTTTATCTGCAGAATCCCTCCATCGCAGCTGCTGAAGCTTTTAATTCCTTCTTGGGAGTCATAGGGGTCTTGATGCTCTCCTTTCGTATTCACCTTCTTCCCAGTTTGTGCAAATGTTATTTTTTGTTATATTCCCTCCATTTCTTCATAATGGATGTAACTGATCTCCAGAGGATGTTCAGTGACGTAGAATTTTTTTTTTTTTTAGCTCTATCCCCTACATCAACAGTTTTCAATACCTTTTTCTTAGAGCTCAAGTGTTATTTTGTCCTCATGGTGTAATTGTAGACATGAATACTGATCAACCAGCGACCTGACCGTCTAAACACAGATGTTTTTACTCAGGTGACCTCCATTTCACTCGTTATGAGACAATGAGCACCAAGTGACCTCTGAATTAGGTCACTTCCAAGGAGCTTAATATTTCTGTAATAACCATTTTACATGACCTATTTTTTCAATAAAGACATTACTCTGAAGAAAATTGTTTACACTTTGATAGTAAAAAGTATTGTCAGTGTATTTTCAAGAAGAGTGTGAAGAAAAAGAAAAACAACACAGTTTATACTTTTTACTTGGTCATAAAGATACTTTTATTGCAGGAAAAAACTGTGGGTTCATCACTACATAAAGACACATCACTGCTGTTCAGGAATTTAAAAAAAAGGTTTATGTACAAGTTAAGAGGTGACACATGTCCGTACTGTCTGCCGGAGTTTCTTCAGCTGGCCAGGGAGACTTCAAACCTGCTCACCAAGGTCCAAAACCCGGAACTTGTCTAGATTGTAGAAGCATGCCTTAACAACTCGTCCACCGAAGTAACGTCCATTCAGATCCACCACAGCTGCAGAGAAGAGACAAAGTATAAACAGTGACTGGATCTACAGACAGAAAACCACTGCAGATTTATTGTACCAAATCTCAACAAGGACACTTGTGTTGTTTAATACAGTCTGTTTTATAATATCTCAAATATTTCTTTGCTTATCGTCATGTAGTGTTTGTAAACATTCAGTTTTCATGGGTGCGTTTACTCCAATTATACACGTGTGAAACAAAAGTAGATAACTGACAGTTTAAGTGCTACCTATAGAAGTATGGAATAAAAAACATTTTTGGACTATATATCAATGTCGTTTCTCAGTGATGATTTGCTGTTGGTGTTTCTCTGAGGAAACAGACGTCAACACTGTTCTCATACCTACACACACAAAGATAACCTTCCTCTGGAAAGGACAAGTGTTAACCTTATCAATAAACAAACGCATATTCTCTGTGTCCAATCCATTTAACTTGAAGGGCACTTACTGCATATCCGCCTACATCAGCACATTTCATGCATTCTGGTTTTGCTTTTCATTCAAGTGTCTTCATATTCACCCCCGTGCAGGAACATTGGAGGCACAAAACAGTGTGTGCTCCATTGAAATGTTTAAACAGCAGCTGTTGTCAGATCCTGCCAGATTTCTATGTATGTGTGATTGCACTTTATGTGGAGAAACTCTACAAAAGTTGTGACTACACCAGCAGTCATGTACTGAAGTACAAGCAGTTGCTTTTAGCTGAACTAGCTTAGCTAGTTTTAGTATCCTTTAATAATGTATAGTATGACTGGGAGCTGGTAGTGGAAATTGATGGCCAGTCATCTTATAGAGAAAACTTCAATTCCCCATCAGCAGACTATGAATGTTTGTGCTACATTTATTATCAACACATCGAGCCATTTCTGAGACTTTTAACAAAGACATGCAAACTCAAGGAATCACAAGTCATCAGAAATGTTCCTCTAGAGATGATAAATTATCATAGAAATCTGTTGCGTGAGATCACAAGTCATCGAGGTGGAAATAGCGTATATTGTGGCCAAAGGTCCAGAGGTGTAACAGGTATATCTCCTGCCAGAATGGTTATGGGATCATCTGTTTGTGTCCATGTCTGTCTATCAGCAGGATTAAGAAAAAACAAAACACTGCACTAGATTTCAAGAAGCTTGATGGATGGCTGGACAAGACAAACCCTTTCTTTTTAAGACTAAATCCACACAAGAGTCTGGAGGATTTTAACTTTTAACCCCAGACTATGTAGAACTTAGACCCTGGTAACAGTTGAAGAAAATATACCCAGAGTCCTGTTATCCAACAGCATATTAAAAGACAAAGGCATTCAGTTGACCTTTTAAGGTCACTCATGGTCAAAGGTCATGGCACCAAAAGAAAGCCCATATGTGACTCCCTATCTATTACCAATAGTAATTATATCAATATCTTTAACTACTTTCAAGTTGTACCACTTTAAAATGTGTCCCATTATAAAGCAAAGATGATTTTTAAAAATTCAGAAATACAGATTTTTTTTTTAAAATCCCTATTTCCCAACTTTTTGAACAAACTTGGTAGACCATACCCCAAATTTGTTCAAGGTCAAGGGCAAAGTGTGCTTTATTATCCCCGAGGGGTAATTCATTTTACAACCAGCAGTAAGTTAAACATAAAAAACAATCCACACATGCACACTAATAAAAAAGTGACAAAAAAAAAAAAAAATACAGAGGGACAGAGTTTTATGTAATACTATAAAAAAGCCAAAGAAAACTAAATGACACTAGGACTGCATTAGGACACAGACTGTATCTGTGTCCTAATGGCAGTGTTTTGTATTCAGCAGACAGGGTGACTACTGTCTGCAGTGATAGATCAGCCCTTTTCACCACTCTCACTCTGTAGACGGAGGAAAGCTGGTGGGAGTTTATGCCTGTGATCTTGCTGGATACCCGTACAGTGGGTTTCAGGCATTTTTTATTTTCAGGGATTAAAGTAAAAAAAAATCCTGAGCCTGAACTCTCACAGCACTCATGCATTGGAATCGACACATAGACACAACCCATATAGAAAACAACTTTTGCAATTGTGCATAGCAAGGTAGAAGATAACCTCTGGTTTAGATGGGAATTTTAGAAAGTAAAGGTAAAAATCTTTTGAGGGCATATCAAACTTAGGCTAATTAATTTGAATAAATTAATTTAGTAAACATTTAATTAAAGGGCAATTTATACAGAAATGTGCTGGCCTCAAGTCCAGCCTTCTTCCCTCTCATGACAGCACAACTGTCCAA
>JAQQZY010000005.1:1564284-1583153 GCA_030068375.1 Ostorhinchus rueppellii
CGCCCAAGGTGTCTTGAACGCAGCACTGCTGCTACCTGCTACATCCCAACCAATAAATGTGTCCATTGGTATTGTTGCTAACCTACGGTTGGACAGCAAGCAGTTTAAGGGAGGGTTCAGGCAAGTTTGTGTGTGCATGCATGCGTTCGTGTGCACGCGCTTTTTTCTCTCTCTCGGAAACGTCAAAAGCCGGAATTCCGGCATCGTGCCGGAATACTTTAAGCCCTGTATTTTTAAAAGTCAGTGATCCAAACCAGCAGATAAAGGAAAACGTTAAAACAAGAATAAAACGTTTTCATAAAAACAGAGTCAACATAAAAACTTTTGAGCTTCTGATAGAAGTGCATCCACTGGTGGGCCTTTGCACAAGCACCATCAATGTGGGCATCAAATATTAGCTTGGTGTAAAGAATTCTCCCTCATTTTCCACAACTTCCACAGGCTGGCCATGGATAAGAGAAGGGGGGAGAGGAGAAGGTTACCTACTAAAAAAAACTTCTTTTGTTTTTCAGACACTGATGTCCAAAAAAGAACAATCACACCAATCACTAAAAGCACTGATCACATGGCCATCCTCAGTATCATCATTGCTCAGCATCAACACAATCACAGAATTATCTGCAAACTTAAGGGTGAATCTGTCCCTTTGATGACTCTCATACTCTTTTGTGTATAAAACAAATAAAAGCGGTGGAGAACGCATCCCTGGTGGGAGCCAATGGAGGATAAAAGAACATTGGATAAAGCATTATATACTTTCACTGTCTGTGATCTGTCAGAAAGTCCATCAGCCAACATACTAGGCCGTAATCCATGTTGAGGGTGCTGGTGAGCCATTCTGCTCAAATCCACAACAAATAAATCATTCTGACTGATGGTTTCAGAGAAGATTATTGAAAAATTGTTTACAGACGGACAGCGGGTGGACGCTAACTGACATCATTAGTCCATTGGACCCTTTGGGCCGTTGGACTAAAATTATGACCAATGTCCCTCTATCTCCCCAGCATGTTCTATCAAGAATCAACAAGTTGAATATGCAAAGTTGTCAGGTTCTGCCATTATATTACAGTCCTGTGGTCTTCATGCAGGAGATCAATCTCCCAATAGAAGTGGGTGGTACTTTCATTGGAGGAGAACTCAAATCAAATAAAATGAAAGTCCATATATGACTTCCTATCAGTGCTCAGTTGCAATTATATTCACATCTGTAACCATTCCCATTTTATAAGCCATTTAAATGTTGACCATTATAAATAAAAGTACAATTTTTAATATTTAAAAAAATGTGTCAAATATTCAAAAATATAAATTTTTCTAAACTGTCAACAAACTTTCTAGACATTCTCCCAAAGAAGCTATGTATATATTTTTAAATGAATCTGACCAATAGTTTTGGAGACGAAGATTGTTGAAGTGTAGACACTGATGATCTTGAATTTGACCCTTCAAGGTGCCCTTCAGTTTACCAGAGCTAGTTCAGCACATTGCTAGGAGACTTTTCCAGCTAATTGACAAGCATCAGAGGTCAGGCAGGGTCATGACATTTATGTTCCATTTTTTACTAAGGGCTGAGCAACATGCCAGATCGGTAGATATAGTCAGAGAAGTCCTGGAGCAACCTGCTGAACTAGCTCTGGTTACTGTACGACCAACACAGTCTAACGCAACCCCGGAGTTACATTGGACGACAACTCAATAAACACTGAGGGTACTGCAAGTGCTGACATAAACACCAACACTGATAGCACTGTCCATAACACTACAGCTAAATCTAAAGCGATCACTAACCCTACACATTTGGTTTGTAACATTAAGAATGAAGTTGACGCTGTGTGTGCTTGATTGCATGACTAACATAACATTACAGAACTATAGTAACTGATAGCATCTGGATGCTACGTAATCACATGTAATGTTATTCATGCCGTCATCCATCTTCTGAACCCGCTTTATCCTCAATAGGGTCACGGGGGTCGCTTGGAGCCTATCCCAACTACTTGAGGGTGAAGGCGGGGTACACTCTGGACATGTCACCAGTTCATCACAGGGCTGATATATAGAGACGAACAATCACTCTCACATTCACACCTATGGGTAATTTAGATGAACCAATTAACCTATAAGTGCATGTCTTTGGATGGTGGGAGGAAGCCGGAGTACCTGGAGAGAACCCACACAAGCCATAGGGAGAACATGCAACATGTAATGTAATGTTCTGTGATTAGACAGACTGAAAGTACCTGTCCAGCAGAACTTCTGCAACCACCTCATTGCTTTTCAGCCCCAGATGAAGCGGTTTTAGCCTCTGCCATCGATTGAAGGCAGACTCAATGTATATACACATCTTGCCACCTGCCGCATCAAGAATCTCTTTTGGGCAGCTTTTTCTGCTCTAATCTTTTTGTGCATTGAATTCTGTGTGAGCAGCTAGGGGTGGAGGTGACAGCTCACCTTGTTCGGTCATTAAAAGTTCTTCGCCGTTCCTCTATATATTTACAAGACTGCTCTGCCACAGAAGCACACGACTCACAAGCGGTGACAGCAGTAGGCAGCTGACACAGGACGCAGCGACAGATGACGGACAAGAAGCTCAGCTAATCATGTTATTCAGACCAAATAAAATGGTCGGTCAGACTTTTATCAGAACTATTATGAGAATTAAAGATTTTTTGAGTTTCAAGACCTGGTGGATTTCTTTTACATTTTAGTTTGCCATGTGCTTATTAGGAGTATTTTAAGATTACAAAAGAAAAGTGTAAAAATGCCAGATTGTACAGTATAACTTGTGTTTAAGTCTTTACAGAGGTAGTGGACTGACCAACAGAGCCCAAACAGAGGTATCATCTCAAATGTTTAAGGCTTCAAAGGAAAATGTTTACCCATATTTGAGCTCTGATGATGGCAGCTAGGTGCTAATTCTTAACAGATAAATACACATTGGTCCTATCCAGTCTGTTACTATGTAACCATGACCTCTGACCTCCCAAAGAAAGCAAGACTTGGAGGAAAAGACTTCTGTATTTTCTTTGAATACTTGTCCCTCTTTCTGAGATTCGTGATGTAAGTGAGGTTCTGCTGGTGCCGGTGGGAGACGACTGGGTTGCTGGGCCACGAATGATGTAACGCCACAGGGACTCAAGTCTCACCTTGTTTCTGATCTGGGCCAACCCATTTAGAATGGGACACACTTTCACCCACATTATTAGAGCAGTTATACAATGCCATGAAGAAACTGATGTAACTGCATAAAGTCTCAAAAAAAATTAAATGCATGACATGTTAAATTGCAAAATGGGGCTATGTGATGTGGTTAATTCATATCAATATGAAATAAAAAAACATATCAAGATAAAGAACATTTTCTGTAAATTCAGTGAATAATTAGTTCCAATATAATGATCATATTCATGGGCCAATTATTATTGCATTTTTAATTTAACAATAAATATGTATTTGACATTTATTCAAATAATCTGAGGAAGTCTTTAAGTAAATGTGAGAAAATGCAACAAACTGAAAGAGAAAACACTAAAACAAACAAAAAAAACAGACCTACAATGTGAATAAAATGTGTCCTATATGGATCCTCCTGACAGCAGCCTAAAACGGATTTTGCATTTATCCTGCCCTTGCAATAATCATTGTTGACATCTGTTGTGCTTTTATAACGCGTCATAATGACATTAATTGCTTTACAGAAGCCAATAACATTACTTATGTTACAGTTTACAGGTAAGCAAAGCAAAACCAAACTTATTGAACTTAACACATATAATGTGCTCTAAATGCCATTTGTGGCTTGTAAGAGATTTATAGAAAATCTGATTTCTCAATGGAAAAACTGCCCTTCAAAATCGTAGGGAATACTGACCTTTGATAGCCGACTCCACCCTCTCAAACTCCAAGAATATTCTGACTGCTTCATCATCTGGCACATCGGCAATCTGTGACGGCAAGGCAGTTTATGTAACTGAGCTGCTTTACGGTACATTAGTTTAGCTGAACCTGTGATTCACTTGTCTCACCTCAAATATGACGCATTTAACCACTTTGCCATACTTCTCACACTCTTCTTTTGTCTCCCCTTCCAGGTCTTCATCCACCTCTCCACGGCCCACCATGTTCTATGAAATAAACAGGGATCCATAAAGCCTAGTTGCTTATTTCTATAGAGGATAATATGCTCTGTTTTATGTATTAATTGGGATTAAATCATGCATACATTTTGATAAATTCAGACAGCACTACTGTTGTTTTTGTGACACAACTGAAAAAGTAGCATTTAAGCATTTGCATGAAGAACATACCCTCAACAGCACCACCTTGGTTGGATTTTTGAGGATCTCTGTAAGTGGATTTGTCTCTGACTTCTTGGAAGAATCTGCTGCTCGGATTAAAAAAAAAAAAAAAAAAGTCACAGATCTTTTTTTTTTACGATTCCCTTTAAAAATAAAGGAACAACTGGTGACATTCACTGGCTGCTGGTGAACGGGATGGAGCAACCAAAAGTAAGCATCAAGAGAATTTATCGCACTGTATTGTTCAAGACAGAGCTGATTCAATACATGCAATAAATCAGACAATTCAGTACATTTTTTTCAAAAGATTACATAAAAAAAATAAATAATTCCATTTAGTGGTCACTGAACAGTGCATTTTTCTGCTTTTCTGTCACGTCTGATTGTTTACAGCATATTTTAAACTGCACCTTCTATTGTGTAATACACGCTACTGAGAAATCACTGTAGAGAGGTCAATCATGCACAGTAATATTCCAGGAAAACTAATCGAGATGCAGATTTACTAATTCCACATAAGAATGCTGAAATACATATATATGCATAATTTGTTTATTACATGTTGACTTTCAGCTGCTCCGTATCAGGTACAATTTTGACGCTGGTGATGAGGAGATTGTCTTTAAGATCATGGTCTCTACTTCAGACCAGAGAGGAAACTACTGAGTGACTGTTATCATCAATCTGTACAGCTCAGACCTGATAACAGGTCAACGTCATAATAAGCTAAAGGTACCTTGAACCAACTGTGACATCTAGTGGTCAAATGCAAACACACCTAAAAAACACTTTTCATTTCAGTTCATTGAAGTATCACAAATGTATTAAACTGTTTGAATATACAGCAAATAAAAACATTTTGTAAGTATTTAGTTTCTAGCTGATGTACTTTTAGACATTAATCCTCTAGGTTCAGTGCACCTATTCAGCATATTCTCACAGTTTATTACTGCTGAGGGCACATTAAATCTCGTGAAGTGAAACTGCATTTCTACATCTTTTTGTCCATAAAAAAACATACACTATTGTGTTATTATGTGTTATACTGTCCAAGACTTAGAGAAAAGGGCTTACAGAAAGGAAAATGAGGACAATAAAGTACACATATTGCTCATTTTATGCTGACCACAAAAAGCATGCAGGCAGTAAACACAAGCTGTAGACACTGAAGACTACAGGTAAGTTGGGCCAAAATCACAAAGCAAGACCAGATTTGAGCAGGCTGACAAATGAGAGTTAGAGAAGATTCATTCTGACTATTAGTTTTGTGCTAAAACATGTGTCTTCACACAAAACTTCAATGATTATGAACATTTCACTATGAAGCAACAAGTCGCATGGATACAAGCCACGCAAACAAACACACACATGCTCAGAATAATGGTGATAGAAAATGCAAGTGAAGGCCAACCTGCAGAACCTCCGCCTGAAGTCTCAGCTGACTGGCTGGACCCTGCTGCTCAGTCACACACACACACACCCACGCCCATAACCACACACATACACACAATGAAAAAGTACACAGACATGCAACCAAGGTCACAGTTAAACATGTAACTGATGCGGAAATGACACAACAGAGGCAGAGCAAAAATACACTTGAAAGAGCTGGAAAAACACAAACCAAAACAATTCTAAAAACAAATGCTCAACAAACTTTGGGAGAACACAAGCATGATATAAACAAGGGGTTAAGATACACTATGGAAGATCTATATGCAAGAGCTCATGTACTTGTATGAAATTTGTTGGAGGTTTGTGCATGGAAATGCTTATTTGTCGGCATTAGCCAACTCGATTACTATACTAATGACGGTCTCAGTTACCTACATCCACAATATATGTTATAAAACAGCGAGATGATACGGACTTCAACGCAAACTTCCTCCAAGCACATGAGTATATGTGAATTATACAGAGAACTTTTACAATGGCTGAAGAGTAAACATCATCAAATAGTGAAAAAAGCAGACAAAGAAAAGCAGTGACATAAGTAGTTGCACTGATTGCAAGCAGGAGCACATCTGCGATGGGAAAAATAAAAACAAAGTCATGGCTTACGTTTTTCTGCAGCATCTCCTACAATGATCTTTCCCCCTCTCTTGCTGGTTTTCTCAACAGACAGTGCTGTGCTGAGTCCCTGCTCATGCTTTCCCAGGCCTTGACCTTCTTTGAAACCATACTTCTGCATGATCTTATGGGCCACTGTACCTCTATGAAAAAAAACACAAAAAAAAGGAAAACGAAATTAGTTTGGGATTCAAAAGACAGATGTAATACTGTCAAATAACAGTGGTGGTTTTCAGGCCACAACCATTCCACAGAATTAACAAATTCATAACATATAAGAAATGTGTTCCAGAATTTAGGATATGCATAATTTTTTAATCCTTTATTGAAATAAACCTACAAACAATTGACAAATGGGATGATTTATCAACTCTAAATAACGTGAAATCTACCTGCTTGTACTATGAGCTGTGTCTAACATCTTATCATTAGGCAACATGATTGAAATTTTTACCAACCTATTACGACAAAGCACAGAAGAAACAGCAGAAGCAAAATATGGCCTCACAGCATTATATTAAGGATCAAATGGCATACCCAATTTACATATATTGATATTCTGGCCAGTGAAAATATGCTTGGATGGTGAATATTTTCATCAACAGTTGCCTTGATTCGTGAATGAAAACTTAATTTCAGAAGACTACAGTTTTTCACAGTCTGGCCCCTGGACAAATGCAGTTGTTGAGAAATGGTGCTACACAGTAAATTAAACTGAAGATTCCACGTCAGACCTGTGTTTTATCTCAAATCTGACATGGTTTCTATGACCCACCCCATATTTGCCAAGAAGGAGCTGGTTGGTCCAGGTGGTGAACGTGGTCGGTCTACATCCTCATAAATAGGTGGAGGAATGGCGGCCTTTGAGCCCCTGGTAGGCCGACCCTCCTCCTCATAGGAGAATGAAGAGGAGCCTATTACAGAAAAGCACAAGAAATACTTACACATACTGACAAACTGGAGCACAACATTCACTTCCACTAAACACTTCAGTCCAACTAAATCTGAAACTCATGACTCTTGGGATTATTAGGCAACTCAGATTTCTGTGTGTGCTGAATCTAGCTGTTGTTTTTATTTCCCCAAAATCTGTCAGTGTTTTCAAACAGATGTCCTGGTACCCTTTCCTATCAGCTTAAACTGCATTTGTACTGTTTATGATTTAACACTACATAGTTTCATAAAGAAATCAGACTAATAAGATTAGACTTACCATCTCTGTCCACAAGTGATGAAGGAGGGGCAATGGCTGCTCCACCCATACCTGAACATAAAATGGGCCAGACAGTTCACAATTTATTGTGATAATACTATATAGCTTTAACATCTGTATTTTAGCGATTTTTTGCAAAGATTTGTTTTCACTGCTTCAGTATTGGACAACAGCAGAAAATTTTGAAATGTCAAATATTTCCCAGCATGGTGTAAAATACTTACTTCGTTTCCTTCGCTCTTTCTCATATTCTTCCTCATCATCTGATTCACCCTCTGCTGTCGGGAAACGAGAGAAACCACTTGGAGCGCCACCGTCATGTCTGTCTTTCCTCTTCCTGCATCATAAAGAGATTCAATTTTAATGGATCCCAGTAATGTCTATAATTAATCAATAATGTTTTGATTTCATCACCCTGATTAGCCAATAAGTGCTGCAATATCAACAATAATAATACCATTGTCATTACAGGCTAATATTAGAAGACAATTAGATATGATGCAATAGGATCAATTTAATAAAACCATATTATATAACTCCAAGGTGAACTGACTACACTTCAGGTTTAACGGACATTTGCTATGTGCAAGAATAAAAAAAAGCACAATTGTACTTTTCTCTCTCCTCAATCTCCTTCTGCCGCTCTTGCTCCCTCTGTCGTTGTCGTTCTTCTCTGTGTCGCTTCACGACCTTCTCATAGTCATTTGGGAACATTGGATCATACTCGTCTGCTAGTGGAATTAACACATCCCCCGATGAAAAACCACTGGGCACTGTGTCCTAAAGAATGAAAAATAAGTCCCAAATATGAGTTAGAGAGAGTTGGTTTCAGTATATCTGACTGTAATTTGGTTGTAGTGATAAGAGACATTTTAAAAGTGATGTCCAGTCTTTGTCACTTTTTCACTGATTTTAATATTATATCTTTTGCTGTGATGCAGCCCACAAAACAATTCTTACTCTTTGTAATAATCTAACCAATTTGCACTTGAAATTGATAAATGCAGACCTTGATCCCAGCAGCAGCATGTGGAGCAGTATCTGCAATTTGTCTGTCATCACTGGAGCCACCTCTCTTCAGATCAATAACAGGAGCCAAGACGGTGGTCTGTTTCATTCGCTGAGTCTGCCAATAAAAAAAAAAAAAAACACAACTAAATACTGTATATGCAAACATGGCTTGTAGTTTGTAATTGCATGGCATTCAAAACATTGTGCAAATGCCCTATAGTCAGTCAATGTTCTGTTTTTTCATGCTTGAACACATTTTCTTCAATCCTATGAACAAAGATCAATCAGTAAGGCATGAGACGTGTTTATTAATCAATGAGATGATGGATTACTTTAAATCATGGGGGAACAGGGAAAGCAATACTTGAACCTACCTTGGCCTGGGTCAGAGCCGCTTTCTTCACCTTCAGCTGGGACTGAAGCAGCTTGAAGTTTTTGGACCAGCCTTCGGTCTTGGTGTCACTGGCTCCCACACCGAGGTCATCATACAGCGACATTGCTGCTTCTCAGCGCTTCTAGTACCTCAAAAAACGACAAACACTGGGTTTAGATGTATCCAATTCATGGGTATAAATGCAAGTAATAACTATGAAACTATCAAAATCAAAAGTTGTCTACGAATAATATGTGACT
Organism: Ostorhinchus rueppellii; assembly: GCA_030068375.1. NCBI lineage: Eukaryota > Metazoa > Chordata > Actinopteri > Kurtiformes > Apogonidae > Ostorhinchus > Ostorhinchus rueppellii. The sequence goes on from JAQQZY010000005.1 coordinate 1,573,513, forward strand.
CGGTGATTTATTCAGTAAATATCACAGCTTATCCAGACAATTTTAGCTTAAATACAAGACAAACAGGTCAAAAGAAAAAAAGCTACTAGCAAACGCAACGTTAGCTAATGCTACCATATCTACCCCATTAGGCCCTCCATACATACAGGAATAATGTTAAAATATATGTGAATTACATTAGCTTGTGTTCATCTTACCGGTGTTATAAATATGATGACATTAACTCAGTGCCGATAGCTTTAAAATAAAAATGTTCACACGGCACATTAGCCCCAGGCTGCATGAAGCGGAAGGCGGCGACACAACAACAAAACTAAGCGCGACCTTTGCGAACACTTTGCGTCACAGCGCCGCCTAGTGGTGGGATGATTAATGAGCCCAGCCTATCCACTTACAGAAGGAGAGTGTCAGTGAAAGCGAAACCGACCGTAAATTAGAACAAGCCCGCGCCTAGGAAGAATGGTCTTAACGGGTCTGGATTTGGTCTGCGAACATGCTTTAACTCCTGACAGAGCCGGCAGATGGATTTAGGTTCACTCTCAGTCCGATGGTGCGTTACACCATCCTTTATTATGGTCTGTCTGCTCGGGATTTTGCGCTGCTCCTTCGGTGGTAAGAAACAAATTCAGTGAACACTTTCAAAATGATCATTTATTGTGCAATAAATCTGTCATCTTCCCAGGGCAGTAAAAGGCAGCAGCAAACAAGGAAAAGTCTTATTCTTATTATTGCCTGGATCATGTATACATTGCTTTTTTTAGGTGTTTGCAGATGTAATTATACAGCTATACAGCACATCCGATCTGTTTTTTTATGATTTACAGGTGTACATGAAAAACACATGAACAGCTGAAGCAAGTCACAATGAAACAGCCAAGTCGTAAAAATATATTAGTTTAAGTTTAGGAATGAGGATATATTAGGGATATATTAGTCAGGCTATTTAGTTGTGCAATAAACGTGGAACAGGACATGTACATAGTCCGTAGTCAGTCTGTCATTTCATGTAAAACCTTTCATTCTGTTCACACCCTAATTTAATATGCATGAATGTGAACTAAAACATTTAGATGTACACCGCTAATTTCATCATGCATCAATGCAACACTTATCAGCTGGCAAACCATGACTATTTTCTATAAATCCCAATAATAAAGTTATTTATTTGAATTTTAGTTTGGTGAAGTTTCACTGTAATGTGTCCTTAACATTTGGTTTGAGGTTTGGGGTTTTAGTTACATTTTTTAAATTGTATTAATTTGTCAAGGAAGATGTTGAAATACATGACATAAAAAATGAAGAGACATTATATTAAGAGATATTACATGTAGCTGCGGGCTCATTTCTGAAATTCCTCAGTTGACACTTGATACTCCTGAATATCTTTCAAGTCTTATCATATGAATGTTTTATATTTTGTGACATCAATAAACCATTTTACCTTTCTTTCAGATAGTGATTTTCTCATATGTCTTTTCTTGTAGATGAAAGTAATTGTCCATGTCCAGAAATTCCTCCTTTGAGTCAAACTGAACCTCCAACAAGAGGCTGCTACAATATTACCAACACTTTCCGCTACAAGTGTATTGATGGATATGTAAGGAAGGCTGGAACCTCAAATCTAATCAGATGTGAAGAGAAAGGTGAAGGCGATGTTGCATGGTCTGCGCCCAGACTAACCTGTATACGTAAGACTTGTTTATTTTTTCTTTTCATTTGAAGAGCTCACTGAGACATGATGAAAGTTTCCCATATGATAGATAGGGGGACTGTTTAAGACACACTATAAATGGTAGATTTAACATGTCAGAAAAAAAGATTACATAAGAATACATAAGTGTGCACTCCAGCTGGTATGAAGAACATGGTGTGATTTGAAAAACCATTCTATATACACACTTAAAGGCCAGCAGTTGCTGCCACACTAATGTATACTGCTCTATACAACTGTGTTTTAAGCCAAAATCTCTGATTATTTATTGGACAGTCATATTTACAACCCTGTGTACAGCTGCCCTTTGACAGTAGTTCTGGTTGTCACATGTTAATCAATCTGAATATGGTGTTGTAAATATCATGAGCTTAAATGATTACGTAAAGATTCAAATCAATAAGAAGCAAGAGGAGAAATGTTTGGTTATAAGCAGAAAGAAGCCATGACCTCTGGAGCTCAAATGTGATTTGAGAACATCAACTGAAAGCAGTTCTCCTCAGAAACTCTTGTGGCCAAGTCTGTCCACTGAATTGCCTCTTGAGTGCTGCCCAGGAGATGGTCATTAAATATATAGTAAATTTGTATTTGAGGGAGATGATGCTCCTTTTCACTTATTTACTTCATTTCCTTGAGGTGTCATGCATAATGCCAGGCAGGACTTATTCAGTCAATGTAGTTTAATATTGAGTGATTGAGTAATTCATCCAACAAGACAATCGAGTGCAGACCCTCACCTACATATATCCACCCCACTCAAAGAAACCTATATCTATTTAAAAAAAAAAAAAAAAAAGGTTAATTCTTTTATCAGACTGAGGTTGGACACTCATCAGATATGGCAGATTTAGAGATGAAAATGTGTTTTCAGTTGTAGATCGTCTTCCAGATAAAGAATTCATTGATTGTGTTGACAGACATCGTTTTGCAGCATGTTTGTGGGTTTTTTTTTTTTTTTGGTTTTGCCAGAGTAGAAGCTCTCATTTTCAGACATAACAAAAATATCACCCGCACACGTTAAGATCCGGTGCTTGTTGTCAGGTTTGCAGACACGTACTGTAGGTTGTGACTTTTATGATGAATCATGGCTCGTCAACAAGGTCTCACTTGAGTAGTTTTTCTCTAGAATTTCTTAGAAAAGACTGTACGGTTGCAAATGAATCACTCAGTTTCTCATGTACTGTGTTTCAGCGGACCCCCAGAGACCCAAAACCCCATTAAATATCCCAGTAACAGGTAAGTCTATCTGCATGATGGGCATTGTTCTCTTGCATGACAGCAGGTTGTGTGAATTTGTGAGAAATGTATGTGCATATATACGCTTCAACACTTCATTTCATCTCAAATTTCAGATATGAGAACAATAAGTACAATACATATACAATATTTGTGATCGATGATGGTCCTCCGAGGATCAGACAGGTGTTTCCTTTGACACCAACCAGCCACCCCAGTCCATGAGATACGCATTTGCATAAATTGCAAACTTACTAATATTCATACAAATACAACATGTGTCTACTGTTGGTCATTTTAGCTTGTACTAGTTGTTAGTAGTGGCAGTAATATGTGTTTTGTTTTGACGCAGCAGCAGTGTGAGAGGTTAGAAGGTAGCCTTGACATCAACAGTAGAAACAGTAGTGTAACTAGTACGTAGCAGTGATGGCTGTTGTACTCAGAAAGAGAAATTTTATTGTAATAATATTTAAAAATTGTTCCTTTAACATTGACAAAATTGACAACAGAAAAATGTCCTCAATGTTTAGATAAAGGTTTCTGTAAATTACTTTGCCTGATTGAAACAGCGGGGCTGTTCAAAGTATCATCGGTGCCATGTTTATCATATGAGAGACTTGAGAAAATGTCTTCTGAGGCCCCTCCAGGGAAGGATTAAGTGTGTGTCTCTAGCAAAGGCTTTGCTTTGTATAACACTGCTGTAATTCCTGTACTTTAAACTCAACTGGTGGATTCAATGGACTTGTTTTTTTTGTGTGTGTGTACTGCATGTGATTTCATGTCAGCCAATACTTTCAAGTTTAGTATAAACCACTTTCCCTGTGACTCCTAACAGAAAAGTACAGCTGTATCTATTTATATTAACAGAGCTGTTTCCATAAAGCGGCTATTGGTTGTGACAGCAAATGTAACTGTTCATTGTAGTAAACAAACTTGACATTTTTGAAACATGTTTCTTCATAATATTGTCATAACATGACACATAATCACCTTTGTCTGCTGTTAACTTAAAAAAAGCTCATATTCTGTATTTCTGTATCACACAAATGGGAAAAGAACAGAACAATGTAGTGGCAGAGGTTGCATTGATACTTTAGGGTTGAGTCGGTCAAGTTAATTTCATTTATACAGAATTTGCCACGATGTGCTTTAAATTCTATACAGTATACCGTGGCCTAGTCATTTTTTTCTTAAACTGAGGTTTCAACCTGAGGTTTGAGCCAAAAGTTTGGGTAAAACCAAAAGCAATTTCAGTGGGAAAAAAAGGAAAGAAACCACAGCTGAAGAGAAGCGATCTTTCCTCAATGTAATAGGTGTTTTTGTACAGAAATATCTATATTTTTATACATATATTTCATACTGAAGATCTAGTAATTGTGCATGTTGTAATTTTGAACAATACTGAAGGCAACGTCAATGGAAGAGATTCAGCTGATCTGGATCCATTAGTACCGACATGATAAACTGAGAGCATAAAGCAGCTCATCACATCCCATGGCATAAAGACAACACAGTGGTGTGAAGAGTAAAGTTACATTTTAAGGCAAGGCAATGCAAATTTATTTGTATACCACATTTCGTGTACAAGACAATTCAAGGTGCTTTGCATAAAAACATATAGAAATCACAGGAGAGGCACAGAAAGTTAAAATGAAAAACATGAATTATATGAAATAGAAAGTTAAAATGAAAAACATTCATTATCATATTAAAATATGATAATTTAAGCCATTTTATGACCAGTTTCCATGTATTTTATTTTTACCAGATGGTAGTGGTTAGGCTCATAAAAACACTTATAAACCCAATTTTGACCCACATTTATATGTGAAAGCTTGAAAACTCTGAATTGTGATGTTTAATGTTTAATACACTGACACATTCATCTTCTTACTATGTTTCTTGTTAGAGTCAGGAAGTGAAAAAATTTGCTCACACCACTATTGTACTGGGACCACCTGTTAATAACTTTTTGTTTTTGACAAACTACAAACAACAAAATTACAATAGTGCTATTTCCCTCTGTTTTGATGTCTATATAGAGATACATCAGTCAGCCAGAACTTTCTGACCACTGACAGCAGAAGTGGTAGTAATAGTGAATATTTCATTACAATGGTATCTTTCACTGGATTGGAAATATTAGGAAGTGAGTGAACATTTAGTCATTGAAACTGATGTGTTGGATGCAGCAAAATGAAGAGTGTAAGGCACTGAGTGACTAACAAGGTCCATATTGTAACAGTGATTACTGGGTCAGAGTATGTCCACAACTGCAGGTCTTGTTGGGTGTTCCTGGTCTGCAGTAGTTAGTACGGGGTTGTCAAACATATGGCCCACCAAAGGGTCCAATTCAGTGTGGGGGATGAATTTGTAAAATGCAAAACTTACACTGAAGATATGCAAAGAGTGATATTTTGCCTTTTTTTTTTTTTTTTAAAGTTGAATTATGTATTTTAAAACATGTCCCTGTGGTCTGCATACACTGTAAATGCCATGCTTGGGTCTGAATTCTTCATTCAACCATATCTCTGAGTAATAACACCAGAAAGGTCATTTGGAGTTCTGGTCCTTTAAATGCAAATAAGCCACTTCAGGCCCCGCCCCCTCCAAGCTGTTGGCTGTGCTGCTCTGTCCTACTGTACTGTGATTTGACCGTCCCAGTTTCTCTCTTGTCAAAGTAGACTCCTATTCTTGTCCATTTGTGCTGTCTATTCCAACACGTAGACTTTATCGACTACAGGTTGGAATTTGTCTTTTTTTTATCACCTCGATCCCTAATGTTTCCTTCTTCCATCTGTGAAACACATCACTATAATTCATCAGTTGCAATTGTACCTGTACCCCCCATGTATGTCCTGTTTTCTTGTGTGACCTTGGTCGGTTGTGATCTGGAAATAAATTTCATTGCTCTGAAATATATGCAGTGACAATAAAGATTATCATTTATTCATTCATTTACAACACATCACTGTTGAGGGCTAAATCTTCATTTGCTGTCTAATATATCCCACCCACTGGCAGGTCCCACTGTAATGACATAATTACAACTAATATAACTTTGCGTGTCAGTGGTCAGAATATTATGGCTGATGGGTGGAAGGAGCAATAAATCAAATCCAAGTTGGATGTAAACCATGATGCTGCGGTTCACATTGTATGCCCTCTGAGGCTACAAATCCATAAGTCCAATGAGTTTTCCAGGTTTTCCTAAAAACATCGGTTCTTAATGAATGTTGAAAAAATTCAGAGGAATTTCTTTGCCAGTTAGGGGCGGCTGTGGCTCAGGTGGTAGAGTGGGTCGTCCAATATCTGAAGGGTTGGCAGTTCGCATCCCGCTCTCTCCAAGTCAGTCCGTTGTGTCCTTGGGCGAGACACTTCACCCTCCTTGGCTCCAGTGCCACTCACACTGGTGTATGAATGTTCGGTGGTGGTCAGAGCGGTTGTAGGCGCTAAATGGCAGCCATGCTTCCGTCAATCTGCCCCAAATGTAGCTTACCATCAGCAGAGGGAGAATGTGAGCGAATGGATCAATACTCGAATCCTTAATATTATTACAAAAGGGAAATGGCGCAGTCTCGTTCTATCTACTGTTACAATGACAATAAAGGCTATTCTGATTCTGATTCTTCTGAATAAGTAAAAGCACTTCGGGCCACTTAAAAAGCGCTATAAAAATCTAATCCATTATTACTATTAGTACAGAACTGTTCACAAATGATGAACTGGAAAATCTCACCTCGTCTTTCTGTCATTGCTGGAAAAGTAGATTCTGTGTGGAAGGCCGGTGATACCGAGCAGACACCTACTTCAACCACCACTGAGCCTGTAAACAACGGGACAGATAATGAATTTTCTGATTCTCCTAGCACTGGTGAGCCTGTTTTTTTTAATAAATCTTCAGCTAGAAAAGATTTTAACAGTGATATTTGTTAACCTTTGAACAGTAAGTTGGACCATTGATAAAGGAGCGGTTCCTTCATGTGTTCAAAGATAGACTAATGATGACCGCTACTGATACAATATTTGAGAAATTTGTATTATCAACTGTTACATTACACATGCTTCTCTCTTATTTTGTAAAATACCTAGATATTTTGATAGTTTATTGCTAGAGAAATTCTCCTTAAACTTGTTATCACCATAAAAACTTAATTTATTATGAGTGGAGCATATGGAGTTAATGTCATGTTGACTATTTTTCTCTCGTTGACAGGATTTGACCTAACAAAAACAGTAGTTATTTGTGCCTCAGTGGTCATTGTCTGTGGTTTGATCGGATTCGGCCTCTGGTGTTACAGACGGTAAGCTTAAAAAAATCAAAAGAAATGATTTTACTCTTGAGAATTTTTAGATTTATGTCCACAGATTAAAATATACTGGTAACTTTGTCAGTAATATTTTATCATATAGCATTTTTCAATACAAAGTTTTGAAGATGTGCTATGATAAAGTGCTTTACAAGATGAAACCGTACACAATATAAAAAGTAGAGGTAATTCACAGTATAAATGCAGCAACAAATAGACAGTGTAATAAATACAAAACAGTCATAAATACTGCATAAAGGCCAGAAATAATATTCAATGCCAATACATAAACCATGTAGGAAATAGTTATAAAATATATAAAAACTCTTCTGGATAAAATTATGGTTTGAAGGTCGATTGATTTATAAAAGACAGATATCTATTGGTAATAATGAGTTTTACAGTTTTGGGGAGCAAACTGAGAAGGCACAGTTGATTTTTTCCCACGAATATAAAAAAAAACAATGTAATTTTTTTTTTTTTCTTTTTTAAGTTGAACAAAAACATTTGAGCAGGGGGATTTTATTTTAGACTTTGTATTCCAAGATCCAGCCTGGGAATGGCTAACTAGAGGACATAAGGTAATCTGTGGTTTTCCCATCAAGTAGTCGATAAAATCTTGAAATTAATATTTGACGAAATCCAGTGCAGTGCTGCTGGTACAGGAATAATGTGTTCCATATGACTACAAATATATCAGAGACTCAGCATATTTAAAAGAAAGCATGTGCCTAGGTTTTGATTTAATGTTTTCAGAAATGGTGGGAGGAGAAAAAAACATGACTGCACACCATTTGTGATGAGTTTGCTGAATTTCAGCCAGAAGTTTGAAGTCTATTTTTTTAAAGGGACAGTGCATATTAATAAACATATGTGCCAATACACAAAATGATAACCAAGGCTAATTTCCATTTTCAGTCCCATCATAAAACAACATAGTTCACATAAAACAGTACAATCCAGTGTACTCATTCAACAGACAAATAAAACACACCATACATTTATGCTACATTGTACACAACATATATACAGACACACACACACAAATTCCAGCCAATTTGATTTCTGTCATCCTATTGAATAGGCTCAATCCTGACACAATCATCCCACGCAAATGGGCCAGTAGGTCCCCACTGTACCTACCAGTAGCCACAGTAGGTACGTTATAGAAGCTTTATTCAGAATATTATGTTTTTAAATTGTTAATACTAAAACCTATCCCTAACCCCTAACCCTAACCGAGTAGGTACAGCAGGACTACTGTACTGTACTGTACTACTGTACCTACCTACTAGTAGGTGCAGTAGGGGCCTACTGGCCCATTTCTGTGCGATGATTGTATGAAGATTGAGCCTATTCAGTAGATGACAGAAATCACATCAGGTGCAAATTCAGAGTGCCAGATGACTTTATGTGACATTGTGGAGGCAGGTTTGATTGGATAATAATCATGATTTTAGATATTTAGTGAATGAGCTGAGGGTGGGCGGTTGTGGATAGCGGTTAGTAATGTGTTCCAAATCTCAGGTCCACTATGAAAACACACCCTGTCCAGGCACTTCTTCTAGAAGGGATTATCTAGTCACCTTGGGAACTAGGTCCGGTCCATCTGTTTTGGGTTACGTATACAAATTCCTGTAATGGGGCAGGGCTAACCCACGAAGGATTTTAAAGACCAGGATACAGGATACATTTGGATTGAACACAAAGGTCCCCCAAGACCCAAGAGGACTTAATATAGACTATTAAAGAGGTCGATTCAGGCTGTTCTTCACCAGACACTTTATCAGTCAGACAAATTTAATTAGAGCTGCAGAATATATCGTTTGAGCCTCACCACCATGAGTCCTGTAATGTAGGAGACAAATGAACTCAATGTGTTGTCATCTAATTTAAAGGGTATGTGAAACACACAGTGCACAGCGATCCACCAATCACAATTGTCTTTAATCAGTTTGGTGTGAGTCGCTGGTAACAACATTGAAAAATGAGCAACGAACCAGAAAAATTCCCCACAAACAAAGACTTGGTGCCAGCAGAAAAGCAACATCAGTTATCTGGAATTATTTTGGCTACAAGAAGGATGATATTGAAACGTGTGTCCTGTGTCAATAGTGCCTTGCACCTGTTGCCACAATGAGAGGTAACACAACTAATTAGTTTGACCATTTGCGTCGGCACCACACAGCTATTATATCCTCTTGAGCATTTTTTCGTATTGTAATAAGTATTGCATGGTTTAAAAAAATCGCAATGTCAGTTTTTTCCAGTATCATACAGCTCTAATTGTAATCATAGTTTTCTTCCCATTTAAAGGTGGGGTGGGAGATCTTTTTTGGCACATATTTTACCATTTGGCTTAAAAATCTCCCCACAGTCACGTT
>JAQQZY010000005.1:1593552-1624258 GCA_030068375.1 Ostorhinchus rueppellii
ACCTTTTTACTTGAAAGCTTTGGGAAACTATTGCACACAAAAAAGGTGTCATTCTTAATGTGTGGTGCAGCCTATTGCAGGGGGAATATGAACTGGCCTGAAAAAAAAATTCAGTCAAAAATGTTTTTTTTGCTTTAATCCCTGCCACCTGAAATATCTCCATGACATTTAACATCCCCCTTAGCACAGAACTGTTGCAGCAGTATTGTCTGCATATTGTTAGATATTCAGGTAAATACAGGGGTCTAACCACAATGCGCTACTGAGCCTAATGTTACTGAGGTAAATACACAAACATGTCAAGCTTTAAATTCAGACTAGAGATCAACTTTATTGATCCCTTCAGGGAAGATCAATTCAAGTCAACCAAGTCCTAAACTTCAATGTATAACTACATTAAAAGAAAAAAAAGTAACTGGGTTATTTAAAAATAGTCCAAATATACATAGTAGTTGTCTAGTATAAGTGTTCGCCCTGTTTGCCATTGACTTATGTGTTGTAGAGTCTGATGCAATGGAATTGACAGATCTAATTAGTTACATCCTGTGTCAGTCTGAAGAAGAAAAGGTCAGTTCTCAAGAAAGATGAACCATTCACAGTACACATCACTTCCCATAATATATATGAGGACATTTTTCTGTGAACTGTACACCACTGCAGTTGTAGTAACAACTCTCCTATACACAGTATATTTTACTTTAACCTTCAGGATTCAGTTGTGTGTCTCTAGAATTGCAACAATAATGACAATGATAATTAACATTAAACAATAATCCTTTTTGTCAATATTTTGTGTCCACTGCGTTTCATTTTCTGTCAGACATGGAAGAACTTAACAGTCTAGCGCCACTAATTTAGAGACCTGTGCTAAAATGTAAGATAGACACTGCCTGCTGTGCACCACTGTTGGAAACAGGGATATGAATGCATTCATTGTCTGTGAACAGATGTTGTATTATCCCTACGGTCTACTTTTCAGACTTTCCAAGCTTCATCTGTATGAAGCTGTTTGAGGAAGAGGAAAAGCATTTTCTAAGCAACAAGGACAGACCAACATTAATTCTGTGAGCTTTATCACACATCATTTCAGGTCGCCTCCTCCATAGGTGTTGGTTTTCTGCATTAAACACACTAGTCTTAATTCAATCTTTGTAAGTAACTAAGTTGTAGTGACTTTAGGTGTTTAACGTTTCCTTCATTTTCTCTCTTCTTTTGAACTGAAGGACAAATTAATTTACCCTCGAGTGTGTAAATATTTGAATGTTTATCAGTTCCATTTTTTTCCCCATTAGTACTCAAGTGCTTACTGCTTTTTTTCTGAAATGCTGAGTGATTGTTAACAGATGTTTGGCAGTGTCCAGCACCCACCAAATCCTACAGCTGTCAAATGGGTGGTCTGCATAGACACACAGAGAGACTGTATACAACACAAACAGCTGCAAACTTAAAATGACCTTCTACTATCAATAAGACATAATTTGAATAGTCTTTTTAATTAGTGGTCTTTTGCAGACATTTATTTTAAACAGGCAATAAAAGCAATTAAAGTCAAACAATGTCATTAGCGACACAGAGCTTTAGTTGCACTTTCAGTTCTGTACATACAACATCTGAGCGAGATATAACTCCAAACACCCACATCCCTTTGTCTCACACATAAAAATGACTCAAAACAAATGAACTCCACTGAGCAGTCAGTTGTTCCTGACCACTTATTTGAAAAAGATTACCAGTGTAAACATGAATTTAAAAAGATTTGACAAATTTAAATTGCTGTGTAACCTCACACTCATCATGTTTCCTCATGGTCTTGTCAGAAGAGAGCAAAAAGCATGATGTGGTGATCTGGTGGATTGAACATTTCTGGTATTGCTGCCATTGAAAGCACATCATCAGTCATGAGGAAGGCAGTTGGGCCGATTCGTGTCCACACACACCTTTCACACAGGGGACCCCCTGAAGACTCACCATCAGTCTGAACAAAAACACACAGCAGCGTCAAGTCAAAAAATAAAACATTTGCACGCAGCATCTTGTATGATTGTTTTTCTTTACATAAGTGTGGTTTGTTGTGCTCTTACATATTCCATCCTTCTCTTGCACATGATGAAAGATGAGCCTTGTGTGATGCAATTTGGACAAATCCCAACACAGCATGGGAGAGGATCATTAGACTTCAGCTGGGAGCTGGGCATCTCAGATTTCAGGAAGTAATCCTGACGTAAGTGGATAGTGGGAGACAAGACAGACAATTTATTTAGTCGACTTCTGTATTGTCATTTTAAGCTCAGGATGTTAGTGGCATGCATTATTATTATTATTATTATTATTATTATTATAATCTATACACAAACTGGGCACCAAGCAGCTAGACCCAAAAAAAAAAAAACAACAAAAACCCTGAGAGGTCAGTGTTCAGTCTGACTGTTCCAAGCTGTAGGAGAGCTCTTTTTTTTTTTTTTCTTTTTTGTATTTAGTTCAGGAGAGCTTTATGCCAGAAAAGGGCACTGACAGGAAACTTTTATCTAGCACACATCCAATAGTAAAATCTTAATGGCACAGGGAGAACATGCAAACTCCACACAAGCTCTGGTTCATCCAGAAATAGAACTCATTAAACTTAATGTTCCCAGAATGAATTCCAAATGCCCACTATATTTTACATCCTGGACATTTAAAGAACAGAGGAATCTTATTCTAAGAAAAGCCAGCAATAACAAAGTTTATCAGCATAATGTAGAACAATCAACTTGAAACCAACAGTAATGCGAGTATACTCCAAGCTCCAAAATGTGTGCTTAAACACTTTTGTCATTAAAATCACATTTTAATAACCACACAACTGCATATTTTCCCATGAGGAGTCAGATAAGCCTGATGACAGATGTGCTTGGCGACCACTCAACTGTAGGCTTTTCAGAATCACAAACAGTTTTTTTTTTGCCCATGCACGTGAACACATACAATGAGTTGGGCTTTTTTTCTTCTTGGCTCACAATGTACAATTTCAACATAAACCCAAACACACTTAAACATAGATCCAATATAAACAACCATTTCGACTACAGACGAGGACAACGACGGGTTGAGAATAGTATAAGACAAATATGAGTAACTGGGTAGATGTGTACAGAGATCCGGTCTATTAAAATATATGTATTATGTATATAATTTTTTACAGTGAGGACTTGTATTGTAATATGGAGAGAGTGCAAATTAGAGTTTTATACAGTGAGCAGATGTGAAGATGGAGCTTTAGTGTTGTTCCTCTGTCACACAGTACATAGAATCTATATGCTCCTTTTATTTGAGGATACAGATAAAAAAAAAAGTTAATTAGTCTGAGTGACAAAGAACTGTACACTGGCTAAGTGAAGACTGGTCTGCTACAATGGAATGTTTCCTCTGAATTGATGTGTAGTTGGTGACTCTGGGCTTACATATATGGAGGCCTTTTACAGCCTACAGCCCAGGCACTAAGGTCATCTGTAGTTCACATTTTACAGTCCATCCATTATGCTTCACACTTAAGGTGAACAGGGAATTAATTTTACCAGGTTCTATCTTTGTGCAAATAAAAATATGCCAACCTTTATCATACTTAGGATGTATATTGAGTGAATATCTGGACAGTGTCATTTTTCTTGCACCAGATTCAAACATGGACAAAATGGTGTAAGACAATCCAGGATTAAACAAATGTATGCTGTTAACACAACCAACACTTCCTGTACCTCCTTATTATTATGATTCTGTAGCATTTAGATATCAGAACTCTAATCTCTCAAAAAGCTTTGTATTTTGTGATGGGGTCTACGAGGTCCCTTCCCTCTTGAAAAAGAGATTTCAAATCTCAGTGAGGCTTCATCTGGTTTAATAATAATAATAATAATAATAATAATAATAATAATAATAATAATAATAATAATAATAATAATACGGAGGAACATAATATGGAAAACTCATTGCATCCTGTTAATTTGTCAAACTTTAAAAAGCAAAATATCACTCCTTTAAAGTGGAATTCTGCATTTTAAACATTTCCCTGTGCTCTACATAAACTGTAAATGCTATACTTGGGTCTGAATTCTTCATTAATTCATCTCCATAGGTCCATCTTCAACCCTATTTCTGAGTAATGACACCACAAAGGTGGTTTAGAGTGCTGGCCCTTTAAATGCTAATGAGCCACTTCACACCCCATCCCCTCCAGGCCACATGTGTTCATTAATACAACCAACAACTGAACATTTCAGGTAATCAGCTCGAAGTTTGGACATATTTTCAGTATGGACTACAACCGCTGCTGCTCACAAACAATTATGACGTACTCTGAGAAATGTTTGTCAGAAGTCTTGACCTTATATATGTGCAAATGTTGTGACATAACTACTTATAGACGCAACAAATTAAGCAGGAATTGAAACAGGTTGTAGAAATCCACTTGATTTTCGAATATAAAGATAGTTTTGCAGCACCTGAAGGGTTCAAATTCAAACTTTTATGAACTATTAGGGTCCAAATGAACAAATAAATGTAGCAAAGACTAAAAAGTGGGTTTGGCAAAATATGAGCCCTTCAATAACATTCTGATTTTACTGGCATTGAAGTCATTTTGACTGAACTGATAGTATACTGAAGTTCTCTGTGTCAAAGTAATGAACTACTGAACATGCGTCTTTCCTTTGTAGTATTCCTCTAGATCTCACAAAGGTTTATGATCATAAAACTTTTAACTGTAACATCCATTTGACATGGATCTGGACACAGGTCCTGCTTCCTGATTTTTTCCTCTCTACAGATAATGTGTTAGTTTGATCATCTGGTTTCCGTCCAAGCATTTGTGGATTTTGGAAGAATAGGAAGCGCATCCTGTTCTTGTGTTTTACTGTGCGTAAGACAAAAGCACGACAGCAGAAAGACCAGTCTCAACATTGATACGGACACATATACATTTAGATTTATATAAATCAGATCTCACTAATTTGATCCACTGCATCTAGTCAATAAATATCACATATTAAAAAAGAAAAGTCACAGAAGAGCAGCTTGGTTCACATTACATAAGACCAATAATGGATGTGAAGCACGGAAGCAACAAGATTTGGCAAAAAGAAAGTCTGTCCTTTTCAACGGACTTTAATCTAAATACAGGACTAATTAAGCATTTCTTTTGTGGAATGTATTTACGTTTCTTTGTGCTTTCACTGTGGGAAACCCATATATTACTGAAAACACAGAAGACGTTTTTCCTAAATTAAAGCCTCCAGTGAAACAAAACATCTTGTTCTTGTTTCATCTTGTATATTCGTTTTCAGTCAAACATCCGCTCCAAAAAAGCAATCATCAGTTAATTTCAGATACCAAACAAAGCCTGCTGTTTCATCTCCAAACATCACTAACCCTGTAGGTGTCATGGAGTGCTCCTGTGTCACCACTGACCCCCAGCATCTGCTGATACCTCACTGGGAGCAGATCTTTATCAGGGGCCCAGAGAGAGGCCTCCTCTGCTCCAGTGTGGTGCCAGGTCATTGCTTCAAACCTCCATAGACACCCTCAGACTTTCATTCCATTTCACCTCATAGCCATAACCTGACTCTCACCATCCTGATCCCATCTCCCTGTAGACTCTGAGGTTTCAACCCCAGATTCTGTGTTTCCTTTCTCATGTTTTCTTTATGTTAATAGACACCTTTACTCCCTTCGACGCCATGCATGAGTCCATTCATTCACTCCACGCTGACACCAGGTTTCAGTTGTACAAGTAATGTGTGAAGTTAAATACCAAAATGTTGAGCTAAGTAATGACGTGCAGAGATATGAAATAAGGGACAATGGTAAAATTCTACTTCTGTGTCATAACACCCTGGAAGTTACATGAGAAACCTTCATGGAGGACTGCAACTGAGGCATTATTGAGAAGTTACCAACAGGAAATTAGGACACATATAACGACAAGATGACACATAGTAACTAGATTTACCCTCTAGGGGCTCGTTTCTGCGCTTGCTCATTAAATCATTAAGCCCAACACAACATAAAATGCATTATCCTGTTTCTAGGCGAGCTCACTAGTTTGTTAACCCCAACACAATGCAAAATGTGTTCTCCCGTTTCTGGGCTAGTTGGTAAAAAGTCACCCAGTTTTGCATTACAGGGCTGATTTAAATGAGGATGTATCCATATACCTTCATTTTACTTTATTTCTGTCATGCATGTACTTTGAAATAATATGTACATTTGAAAAAGAAGATTTTTAACAAAAGTTTGACGATATTAGATTTTCCCCCATTTTACAGAGACAAAAACAAACTTAAAATATGAGGATTTAACCACTCACTGAATTTTATTCCCTGCATTGATTTATGGATAGCTATAGATTATGTCAGGACACAATACAGCAGAGGACAGAGTGGGTGTGGCTTTGAGGGATGAATGAATGAATGAATGAGAGCAGTATGGGGGCAGACCCAGTGAACCGGTGTGTGTGTGTGTGTGTGTGTGTGTGTGTGTAATGAGGGTATGAGTGATGGATGAGGGAACGGAGCAGAGTTCAGTTTTTCTATACAATCTGTTTGTTCTGTTGCTCAGCGTGCTCACGGCCAACAGTAACTGTTTAGTTAATAAAGTCACCAGTGCAAAATAACTCAGGTCATCTTTAGACATTCAGCCGGACGCATGACATATGTGTGTAAATAGCCAATAATAATTCTGACATAATGCTGACAGATGAATGGAAACAATGGAAGCGGAGGTGTTCACATTTGTTCACTCACATATAGTTGCAAATAGCAAACTAAAGATGGTTGAGTGAATGCAATAAACCCAGAAACTGATTTTGCGTTCACTAAGCCTCTTAGTTCACTGACCCAGAGTTAGCTTGCCATTTGCGATGGAGGGTGTGCTAATGGATGCATTCACTATTTAACCAAGAAATAAGCCCCAGATGGTTGGATGCCTCCACCAGCACATGAAGTTGCAGTTCACACCCATGCACTGTAAAATATAATCTGGCCCATTTGCTATGCTAACATATTATTCTGTGGTAGAACAATAACTGTCTGCACGATGAACATTGTCCCAGTGGCTGATTTATATCAGTGTTGGATTTTACCTGCTAACACCCTTGGTATCAAGTGACATTAAGGAGTAGTGGATCAACTCTTGCATTAAGACAAATAAGATATGTTTTGTGAGATAGCCTAACAGTGACCACTGATCACCAATAATCACTTTATTCTTTGACCCCAAATGAACGTTTTGACATATTTGAGGATTTCCGATGAAATGCTCAATCTATGGTAAGTGTAAAGGTACAAAGATCAGCAGAAGAGGGTATGCTAATGGCTTATCTGACAGACCATATACTGCAGAACTCACATTCTGTTCCCCAGCCCATTGCTGCATGTCATCCCCTCTCTGTTCTCCTATATTTATCATCTATTACAACAATCTGTCATATAAAGCAGAAAATGCTTTAAAAAAAAAAAAAAAGCCTAAAATTTATTTCAGAAGTACTAAGAATAAAGCATGTGGTGAACTGTGTACTATCTCTTACTCCATCAAATGTGAGAATGCGTCGGATATTCTTGGTGATTATCAGTGATGTCTTGGCACGAGTCACAGCCACATAAAGCAGGTTCCACTCATCCGGTTCTTTAGCTAGGAAGTAAGAAAAAAATTATACATACATGTACATGCACACATGCATATATCATGATTCCTTGTGAGGCTTTTTGTGCTGGTTAATCCTAAATAACTAATAAATTAAAATTAAAAACCTGATATTAACTCTTAATTTACACTTAATTCCATCATGATATCAATAAATATAAAATAATAACAATAATGGATTAGAGTTCTGTGGTGCATTTTAAAGCACCTAAGTCAGTTTACATTATTGATCCATTATTCATTCGCCCTCACATTCACACTCCGGTGGTGGTAAACTACACCTGTAGTCACAGCTACCCTGGGGAAGCCTGACGGAAGCGTGGCAGCCAATTTGCGCCAAACAGCCCCTCCAGTGAACATTCATACACCAGTGTGAGTGTTTTGCAGCACATGACTAGGACAGAGCGGGATTTGACCTGCCAAGCCTTTGGTTATTGGATGATGTACTCAACCTCTACTTTCCATGGCTCCTCAGATCATACAAATACAATACACAATACATGCAAAATACAGTATATATTAAAAAAAAAAAAAAAAAAAAAAAAAAAAAAAATCAACAGAAGTATCTGTTTGTAGAAACATACCGAATGAGAAGTGAGGGAAGTGGCGCATGTTGTGCCAGGAAGATGGCACCTTGATGAAGTCATCAGTCACCATCACAGCGTCGAACTCCATTCCTTTGGCCTTGTGAACTGTTCCGAGGATGAAGTCTGTAATGAAAAGCAAACATTCATGTTTCCATGTTTCCTACTGTCTTAGATACGACTTTCTGGAGTTTGTATGTCTGTACCTGCTTTGAGAAAGTCTTCTTCACTGCACATGGTGAAACGTGACACCAATTCAGGGATGCGATGTCTGTAGTTTTCAACAATGTTAAGTTTTCCCTCTAGCTCACGGTCCTCAGTCTGTGTAGCGTAGCTCTTCAGGGCCCAGAATCCCATCTTCTTTGCAAAGCAGCGAATCAGGGGATCCTTAATGCCTACAGAAGCAAGAATTTAACATCAGTGTTTTTAGTAGAACTTAAGAAAATAAATGACAGCATAAAGATGTTCATGTAAAAGAGGCTTACACATTGCTTGTTCATTTGCACCTTGGACTCCCGATTGTGCCTTTTGCATCAGCTTCCAGATGTCATTGATCTTTTCCAGGCCAATACCCTTGACACCCTATAGGGAAAGTAGACCTTTAAGCATCTACACAGTATGAAATTTTGGAAGTCTATAAGTTTATGAGTAATACTGTAAATGCCACAGCCTTTGTTGTTGCATATTCATATATGTGTTAATTACAGATAAGGAATTGCGGTCATAACCACTCACTCCAACAAAATGTATACGACACTGTGGATTGATGTCAGTCAGGCGTGTTGCTTCTGCAAACACAGTGAAATTGCATCTTGACAGAATGGCTGTCTTCCCAGGGCAAAGACTCACACCAGTCCTCACGCCCTCTACAACCCTGGCTGCAGTGTCATCACTCACACCACCTGTACAGTGAGTAGGAAAAATAAACACATAAACAAAATTTTCATGAATATTAAACTTGATAATTGAAAGCTTAATGTTTTTACCCTTCTGGATTCCTCCTACAAGAATCTTCTGGACTTTCTTGCATATTTTAAGGATGGAAGCACCCACATAGGAGATCTCAGCACCAAACCTAAAGCTCTGAACAATGACATCACCAGAAATATTCAGACTGACCCACTAATAATTCATATTCACCCTCAGAGACGGAGGGAAAAGGAATATATATATATATATATATATATATATATATATATATAAAATAAAATTTACAACACAGATACAGTCAGAAATACATTTGTTATTTATTTTTGTTTGCCAATACTAACC
Organism: Ostorhinchus rueppellii; assembly: GCA_030068375.1. Classification (NCBI taxonomy): domain Eukaryota; kingdom Metazoa; phylum Chordata; class Actinopteri; order Kurtiformes; family Apogonidae; genus Ostorhinchus; species Ostorhinchus rueppellii. Next base: position 1,603,083 of record JAQQZY010000005.1, read on the forward strand.
CGTGTCAGGTAGTAGATGTGTGTGTGATCAACATCCTGCAAGGCATTAACAGCTCCTTTAAATGTGTAGATCTGTTGATGAGGATCTCCAACAAGAATTTTCCCACATTTCTGGGACAAGAGAATATCCAATACAGCTGGAGGTGAGATAGAGATAGAGATAGAGATAGAGATAGAGAGAGAGAGAGAGAGAGAGAGAGAGAGAGAGAGAGAGAGAGAGAGAGAGAGATCATCTACCAATTACTTTTTTAACAAGTCATGTACAACTGTATCACAAGCATAAATCTTTACCTGGAGTACAGTCCTGGGCCTCATCAATAAAAATGACATCAAACTGATTGGAAAGACATGGCTTTTGGAGCTGCCATAACTTCAGGTAACCTGGAAAAATAAAACAGTTCCATTAAATATTGGTCAAATATTTTGTTAATAATGAAATAAACAGGAATTCCCTCCTCTTACTGACATACCATCATGAGTCATATAGTGAGCTTCATGTCTCTTCTCTCTGAGATCCTTCATTTTTGTCCAGATTACCTCTGCATCACGTGCAAAAAGCTAGGAATTCATCAAACAGACAAAACATTAAAAACAGGACTTTATGGCCTTACAATATAGGAAGAAGCTTAAGTGTACCACTCAAAACTGTTCATACCACTTTTTCATCAGAATCTATGTATCCCTTGGTGTTACGGTTAGTGTTGTATGTGCTGGGGACGTGTCTGGTGGTGATATGTGGATCCATTGAGGCCATAAAAGTATTAAGAGTTGTGAGAACAATTTTGGACTTCGAAAAGCCACCACGGCCTTGAGGCTGAACAGAGTTGATGACGAACGGGTTCAAATTAGAGGTTAGCTTCTTGTGAATGTGATACCTGTGAAGATCAGAGATGCATAACAAATCACGTCACAGGAAAAAAGCAGATGTAAAGAATAAAGATGAATTTTAAACATCTGTAGTACTATACTCATTTATACAGTGCTACAAAAAGCCCTTGGTTCTCACCTAATCCCAACATCTTTGAAGGCTAAGGAGTGGACAGTCTTACATGCCACATTTCTGGGGAAGCGTCGCGTTGCCTCTGTGGCTACTGACTTGTTGAAGGCAACATAAAGGAAGCGGAGGTGAGGCCGCTGCTCAGCGTACTTCACCAGTGTAGTAGTCTTCCCTGTACCTGTTGCAGACAGTGTGACATTTGAGAACTGATCTGAACATCAAACTGACATCATGTACAGCACAGTAGCACCAAATATTACAAATTACTGACACTCAAAACCTACAGTCTGACTACAAAGTTAAACTGAAACATTTTTCTGTCACGAAAACATGCAATCTTGTGAAGTAAAAAGATGTCATGTAAATCACAATAGTTTTCACAAAGTAGTACTTATGGACTTATTTCAACTTTGACAGTTTCATCAAATTCTTTATTGGAGAATAAACGATTGCCCTATTAGAGATATTTTACAGTTCCTAGAGACATACTGATGTGTTTAAAATGATCATCCTGTGATGAGATATAAACGCTCTGATTGCTACTGTACCTGCAAAAGCCATGATCTTTACAACATGGCTGCTCTGAACGTCATGGCTAAGGATCTGCTGCTGTTCATGTGTCAGTTGAATCTGTGGTTGCCTAGAAAAAACGCACATGCACAACAATACCTTGCAAATGTCTCTATACCAATTCAGTTATAGCCACTTAACTGTCTTGACTGTCCTAGAATTTAAATAAGTCAAATTCATTCATTCATTAATTTTTGTTCTATTTTGGTAAATGTGTTAGCTCAAGGTTATTTGTCAATAGCATTCAGAAATTATTCTTAACTACTTTATAAACTTACTTTTTCCTGTAATAATGGGGAGTAAAAGACAGAAGACTAAACCAGAAGAACCGCTCTTGTTAATATACTTTAAAAAATTAATGAAGCAGAGTGCAAATTTTGTCACACTTTATTGTTAAAGTCCAAGGCCTCACCTGCTCTGATTAACAGCGACAGAAAAAGGACCATTTTCCATCAGGTGAAGTACATAGTAGATGTTGTAATGCATCCTGGAGAAGAAAAGGGGAAATGTTCAAAAACTAAAATGTGAACTTAAAAATATACTTGTGGGTGGTACCTGTTACTTATTCGTATGTTGCTCCTCTTTAAAGCGAGCAGCATCGTAGCCATGTAGGCAAGGTACTCTGTGATAGCTGTGTATGACATGCAGACTGTAAGCAGAGACACCAAGGTCTGCACATCACCAACAGTCTCATTGAGGATCAGGATCACAGCCATGGCTGCATACGGGTTGGGACCCTGGACATCAGACAAATCAAACATTTTTAATTAGGTACCATTTCTACAATACAATGCACATGTACAATGACCGGGAAATCCTAATCGTACTTAAAGTGTTAAATCATAACTTCGTTTTCTAGTGATTAAAAAACAATAATTGTGTCAGACCTCAATCCCAAGGTTAATATTCTTCTGAATGTTGGGAATTCGTAATCTGATGGAAGCCTCAGCTTGAGGGAAAAGACGGTGTTTCTTTACACACTCCAGAACATCTTCTGGTCTCACCCGTTCACCGACCTTATAGCGTGCCATCAAACTAAACAAAAAAAACATTGTGATAACTGAGTCAGCCCTGGTCATAATACATAATAACATTTAATCCCATTCTCCAAGGCCTTGTCAAGGCTTGTTTTCTCTATCATTCTGCTTTATAGTTTTCATTTTTATGTCAAGTGTTGGAAATATATCAACTAGAAAGGAAATCCAGACTTACGTAACTAGATTTCGTATGCTGTTTTGGTTTGATGCTTGATTATTTATGCTACTGCTATTCAGGATGGAGAGGATCTCTGCCACAGTGTTCTTCTCTTCCACTGTGTAGCGGTAGTACTGTTTCTTGTAAGGAACAAACTGCACATGAGAAGCATAAAATACTTGTGAGAACTTTTCATAAAGAAACCTAATGAATCTCATAATGACACTGAAATTTGTTTAACCTTTGTGTCTTCAACTATGTTCCTCCAGCGATGACACACCAGACTGACATTGCGGTAGAGGTCTTGTGCAGGGACAAAACATAGGACATGTCTCAGCACCTCTTCCGGTAGATCATCGATGCAACCCTGGGGCTGAAGCAACTCTCTGCGACTGCCCAGAAGTCCATAGTGAGTATCAGGGAGTGCTTCCACCTCCTCTTCATCAGTATGTTCCTGGGGTCCCTTTGCATTGCCACACGAAAGAAAATCTTCATTGTCGTCAAACATCTCTGATGTTATTCCCTCTAGATAGTCTATCTCCTCCACCATTTCTTTGGTCTCTGAAACACTTTGTGTAGGTAACAGACTGGCATCATCGACGACTTCCATTTCCTCCTTTGCCTTAGACTCAGTCACCAACACAGCAGCTAACAAACTCGCGTCGTCATCCTCCTCCTCATCATCATTTTTTTTCTCAGGGTCTGCTTTGGGAAACAACTCTGCCCTGACTCCATCCATATGTGCGGATGAACAGGGCTGGGAGGATTTGTTTGGACTGGAACTGATGATTTTTGTCACGCTGAAGTAGTTATTGATGGATTTCTGACCACCAGCAGGACTTCCTAAGGCCGATGCTGAAGTTACACAAAGTATTTTAAAAACAAAGGTTAAAAGCGAAAGAACAAAGCATCTCTCCTATTATCTGAAATGATAAAGAATGATAGCAGAGTGTTAATTGTAGATTACCACATTTCTGTCGTTTGGTTGGTGTTCTAGGATAAAGCCTATGATTAGGGTCCCAGTTACACTGTCTCGAGTTTACAGTGTGAGGCTGTGTGAGGGCACCAGTTCCATCTGGATGTCGGCCTAGTTCATCACATTCCTCTGCATTCAGGTGCCTCCTTTTGGCCTTTCCTGAAAAGAACACACATATAGAATAAATACCCTGTTAGAGGACCATTCTATATATTCTCACAACATTAGGACCTTTATTGTTTACCATCTATGTTAACAATCTATGTCAGGATATATCAAACTGTATGTATCATTTATATGCTGACGACACTGTTCTCTCTTGTCCATCTCGCTCACTGACGCAAACCTTTGATTTTCTACAATCTGCTTTGGATAAGTTGTCACAGTTAACTATTTTGAAAATGGTGTCAAATGACAGTAAAACTAAAGTGATGTTCTTCTCTGGTGGCAAAGTATTAACTGCCAACCTCCCCAAAATCACCACAGCTCAAGGGGCAGAAATCGAAACTGTGATCTCTTACAAGTATTTGGGTGTCACCATTGACAATAATCTGTCGTTTAAGTAGCACATTGACAATCTTGTGTCTAGGTGCAAACTTAAACTGGGATTCTTTTTCAGAAATAAGTCCTGTTTTTCACATCAGGTCAGAGATCATTAATCTCCACAACCTTTTTACCTCTACTGGACCATGGCAATTTACTATTTATGAATGCACCTGAGAAATATTTACAGAACTGGACTCAGTGTATCACTGTGCTTTATGTTTTATTAGTGGTTGTGGATATGGTGTCCATCACTGTCTATATGTTGTATGCTGCTGCCAAACGTCCCTCCTTGTCTGTCCGTAGACACTCACACCTGCTGCTCTTTGTTTACAGATTTGTTCTTCAGTTGCTTCCCTCTTACTTGACCACATATCTGATCAGGTCAAGTAACAATTATGGACTTCGATTACAGGATTTTATTAAAATGTTTGTTCCCAGAGTCAGAACAGAACTGGGTAAGACAGCTTTTAAATATGCTGCAGTCTCTTCACAGAATAGTCTCCAGACGGATTTGATACTAACAGCACTGGTGACTGTTGGAGAATTTAAGACGCTGTTAAGGGACCAGGAAAGGGCTAGTCTTGGGCGATGTGACTGTTTTAATTCTTGACTGTTTCTTGCTTTATTTTGAACTAGTGTCTCCAGAGCTACTTGGTTTTAATGTACCGATGTATGAATGTAATTGTCGTTTTGACTATGTAACTCTGTACGCCGCTGCCATGCCAGGTCCCTCTTGAAAGAGATTTCAAATCTCAGTTAGGCTTATCTGGTTAAATAAAGGATATAATAATAATTATTTATTTAACTGGGCACAAAGTCAACCATACTGCAGCAATTTTATATAATAGCATATACATAATTCTCTATACTGAAACAATTACACATCCTAATTTTACCACTCTTGAGTAAACTCTCAAGTAATCAAACTACAGGCAACCAATCATGTAACACTGGTCAAGTTTAGATACGTTACAAATATTGTCTGACTTTGAGATTATTTTGTATATCAAGAGAGAACTTTTGATATGGGGAAGAACCTGTGGGATCGTGTCCCACACCAGGTTTTTTCAACTCCTTCGGTCCTCGGGCAGGATAGTAGCTCGTGAGGACCAGGGTTGGGCACCCCTGTCCTAGGCTGTTGAATACACCCAATACAACAGTCTGAAAGAATAGCGACTCACCTTTAGTAGCAACCTCCATGTTCGAGTCCATGGCATTCATGTTTTACAAAAAAAACTAAGTAGCATCTACATTTAGAAGACTGGAGTTTGGTGTGCATGAGTCAAACCTTTGGAAAAGAATCACATCGTGTTTTTTGTTTAGCGTAAAGGGAAAAAAACAAAAGAACCGAAACGAGAAGTGCAATATAAACAGAGTAGAAAACGACTACTGCTAGTTAGTTTTAACACATTATATTTGTCAAATGAGGAAGAACTCTATTTCTGAAATGTGAAAACGGGTGTAGTCACTAAACTATGTGTTTATTTAAATAGTCTTTTTCATTTTGTAGATGTACACACCGCTTAAGCATCGATAGTTGTTCCGAAACTGTTTATGAAGAAGTGTCGTGATTGGCCAGATTTTCTTCTTCGACGTTTTATAAATTGGTTAGTTGTGACCTCTTTTGTCTATATCGCCCCCTGTTCACAACTAGCGTTACAGGTTTGTAACTGTTTTTGACAAATCTTAATTCAAGGTATAGGTATAGTAAACAGTCAGTGTATACAGCAAGAAATTTGACAGGGGGAGGGATTATACAATTATAATACAATGTCTAAATCAGAACAAATACTGATGGTTTTAATAGAATATAGTTTTAAAATAATGTTCAACATCTTTCTAAAAGTAAAATTTGGTTTTGTGTCACAGAATTTACATTTGTGAATGAAGAATTTAGCAAGTAAGATACGTATAAATATATATATTTAAAGTGATTTTTCTGCCTTTTGGGGGTATGTGTAGAAACTAAATTGTGCATTTTTCCAAGAGATTGCAAAGTCTCTGAAAATATGGTCAATAATAATAAATTTGCTTTAGTCCTGCCATAGAAGGACAAAAAAATCTGGATGTATGAACAATACCAGGAGAGGTGTAGCACAGTCTCTGGATGGTCCCCACAAAAAGAAAGGTTTGTAACTTAACGTTTTGCTATAATTACTGTGAATGATGTAGGTTCAATACATATTAAGTACCGTCAGTACATATGAACAAAAGGCAAAACACTGAAAAAACAAATATATATATATATATATGTATCATATATCATATGTAAGTTAATGATCACACTAAAATGAATAGTATACGGTTACATCAGTGGCACTATTGGCCTTTTATACTACTACTACTTCTATACTACTATTTGTTCTTCACATTATTTGCACAGAACTGGTATAGGCTCCAGAACCCCCATGACCCTCTCGAGGATAAAGCAGTTTAGAAGATGACTGACAGTCCGTAGTTTGTAGGTGGAAAGCCTTCTTTTGAACCATACGCTTTTTTACTTTTACTCTACATTTCTTATACATACACTTAGTCTACAGAACAGATGAGCTAAGGATAAGCCTGCGTCAAATTCCTTATTTTTGTGCGCAAACTTGGCCTCTAAAAGTGATTGTGAAGTGTGTTGTACTTAGTAGTTTTGCAGTTATTTATTGTGACCACTGGAGGGCAGTACAGAACCATTGATGTCCTGATGACCACATAAAAAAAAAAAAAATAAAATAAAAAAATACTACTGCAAATGACTGAAAATATTACTCTGTAGGGGACAAATGTTTGACTTAAAATTGTTGCCCATTGCAAAGGACATTCCATAAAAGATTAAAAATATATATATTTAAATGTATCTGAAAAAAACAGTTGCATTATGCAACTTTCCAATCAAGACAATTATTTCATGTAAAAAAAAAAAAAAAAGCAAAAATCTTCACTTTCCTGGGTCTCAAGAGGATGCGAAACCTGAAGAGTAAATCAAAGACCTAACTGTAAATCCATAGTGGCAAATCAGAAGCACAGATTCAGGTAAGTACAAAGACAATTCATTTTTTTATTCAAGTCATTCTGAGTTGCTAGTTAGTACAGTTTGAGTATCAGTTAACTACATCATTACCCGTTTGCACAGGGAGCATTGGACATTTTCTATGCATCAATGTAAATCATAACATCTTTTGTAGATTAAATAAGACATCACCTATGTTAAAATTACCTTCCTGGCTGTTAAGACACAAAACATTTTTGTTAATTGTTCTAGTGCAGTACTTTGCTTTTAGTACCCCTACTATAACCGCATTCTAGTTTCAAACATGCCTTTATGAGAAATCCAATATAGTGTGCACTTTCCTAATGATTCAGCGTCGGTGGAAAAAAATAGAAAGCAACTGTAAGTCACACTAGCTGTTGGTGTTTTAAGTTCAGCTAGATATTTTCATGTGTTCCATGTGCCAGTAATGGTGGTTGAGTTCTTTTTCTGGTAAAACAGTACATCTGCACGTTAAGGAATGTTTTACAATCATTTCATCATAAATATACCAACACATTGTAGCCCATCATGAAATATCAAAAGATTAGTGTTTGTCACTTGTAAACACACAAGATTGAAGCCTGAAAAAAATTGTCTGTGTCCTTCGTGCAAACATAAATGAGAATTTGGCCCACATTGCTGTATATGGTATTGTGTGTTACCGGGGCACTTGGACGCAATTATCAGTTTAGCTGGTTGTGATGTGAAATACCCAGGTTTCTCTGGTGTATATTTCTTAAAGTTTGTGTTTATGCTGAATGTGCATCAGGATGTATAATGTAAGCTAGTATCTTCACACTGAGAGCAAAGAATGATCCAGTACTCATAATATGACTAGGGCTCCTTCATAGGTTCAGGCTCTAACGCAGAGGCCGTTCTACAACCTTTACATCTTCATTTGGTCAAAAGATTTCTTGGTCCCACCCCATGTCATTCTTCTAATCTTCTTTTACATCTCTTTAATTCAGTAGTGAAATCCATTTACTTTTCAGTACATTTACATATTTTCCAGTCCTGCGCAGGAGCCCCATGGAACAAAACTATTTCTTTCTCTCATCCTCAGCTTGAATTCTATCCTTCACTGCTTGAGGACGGGAAGCTCCCTTGGCTTGAAGAAAGCCTGAACCATCCCCATTGCAAAGATGTACACCTTTGAATCTACTATGATTTTTTCTTTCTTCAACAGCTCTGCAGGATCAAACAAACAATATGTTAGTGTATTTCTAACTGGATAAATATCATTATTATTATACTACATAGCAACAATACACCCAAAAAATGCAGCCTCACCATCTATTTTCACCTGGAATTCATCAAGAGGTAAAAGAAGGACTTCAACAAACTCTGAAAAGAGATAAGAAAGGTGAGATAATTTTTGATGAGAGGGTAAAAGACTAATTCTGAAATACTGAAAATCATACAGTAACTCACCTCCATCACCTGTGGAAGAAAAAAATGGAACAAGGTTATTCAAATGAGTTTAATGCATGATATTTTTTTTAAAAAATACAGTAAATGAATTCTCACCCAGCTGTTGTGTTGGGTTGATATTCTCCATTTCATCTCCATTGATGTTAACTAGGACTATCTGAGTGGTGCAGTTAGACAGACCAGGGTCCAGACAGGTCACTGCAATCAAACCAAGATTATTACTACCTAGACAACTAGAATTCATTATATCTGTGCATAAGTGGATCATTATTTTTATCTCAATGCTGAACCATGAACCTCTCTAACACACGATACAATACAGCAAAAGTAGATATGTGTCCAGTCATACCTGGAGTGACTCCTACTACTTCTCCTTTGTAACCAGTTTCTTCCTTCAGCTCCCTCAGAGCAGCTACCTCTGGGGTCTCCCCCTCGTCAATCAACCCTAAACACAGCAGAGATAATGCTATCACAAGAAAGTAGTCGCCACACAACCAAATATTTAGTGGAAAAGAGTGATAGACTTTATGACACTAAAAAAGAAAACAACACAAAACATAAAAAACTCCTCACATCATTGATAGTTATTCTATACAAATCAATCTACCATGCATGGGGAGGACATTTTACTGACCTGCAGGAAACTCCAGAGTGTGGCATCCCATTGGAGGGCGAAATTGCTTGACCATCACCACACAGTCCTTGTGGAGAGTTCGTTTCAGCAGGGCAATGATTCCAACACCTGCAGGACAGTTCTGTTACAGCTCTGTCCCACATCTCTAGCTGGTCAGTTTTCAGGCCAAACTGACCAGTAAAATTAGAAAACAGAAAAAATGAAGCTCACCATCTGCTGCGGTGTTGGTTTGCCTTGTGGTCCGTTTTGCAGTTTCCCAGGTTCTGATGAAATAAAAACAAGGAGTGATGAATCTACTGCATAGGGCTATGAGGTGATGTCAGTGAAAGAAAGGGCAAAAAATACCTGGTGTTCCCAGCAGGGTCAACATATGTTGTCTTTTCTAATTTTACCCATTTCCCTGCTGCTATGAGCTGGAACAGAAAAGGAAGCATAAATACATCAGTTTGGAGATTGTACAGATTACAATGTATTATGACAGTCACAGATGTTATATCTGAAAAGCCAAATCAGCAACAAAAAAAAAAAAAAAACACACTCTAAAATCAATTGAATTTAACAAATCTATAGTCCAGTTGATTACGTAATGCAGAATTTGCACAATCACTGACACAAAATGTAACTTTGTGATGTTAAGTGGTTTATTAGCTGAATAAATGCTCAGTGCAGTGTAAAATAGAACATTAGGGGCATAAAAAGAGTAAGGCAAAAAAAACAACAATGTTAAACTGCAACAGGCCTGGGCAGTTAAGGATAGCAGAACTTTATTTAATTTCATAGAGGATTGTATGGCCGGTAACAGCAGGTTTTCAATCGAGGAACACGTCTATGCACATTAAAAACACAAACATACCTCTTCCTTCACTATGTGGGGAACTGTAGTCACTTTAGGCTCCTCGGCGTTGCTCATTTTTAGCCTAAACTGCTAAGCAATTTAAAAGGAGAAAAAAAGTGAGTTAAATTATAAAGCTTCGAGTCAATCTACGGAAAGCTTGGTAACAGGATCAGTGGTGCTAACATGATATTCGGGGTTATAACCCCGGCCTGAGTGCTGACTACACTGATGTCTGATCATGAGTTGCTCGATTAGCTGCTACATTATTGCAAACCCAACGAAATTCAAATGCTCTAGTTTCATTCCACAGCCGGGTTACTGTTCCTGTTTTTGTTCATTTTACCGTAGCTAGATGCTTAAAACGTTATATTAATTATAATTTTAAGACAACCTTACACAAATCATTTTAAATGGGGGAAAAAACTAAAGTTGACTCACGTGAAATCCCAAACGATCAAGTTTTGGTACTGAAGAAAAAGTAAGAGCACTCACTCTGTTGCAATTTCCGGCTACCGGAAACCCCACAGGAGCGATGACAAAGAAAGAAAAATCAACTTTTAAGTGAACTGATTATTTTTATAATTACAACGCCTCCACCTGATTAAAAATTGATATGATTTAGAATTTACATAAATGTGCTTTCTTTCTCTTTTTTTATTGTTTGCTTTCACTTTCAACACGTATGGATATACATTGTTATTTTAATTCCTTGTTTAAAAAGAAATGTCCTGGGAGAAAATGGAGTAGTGATTTTAAATATGTTTTAAAAATTAAAAATAATTTCACTTATATGTGTTTTAATCTGTTGTGAACACGAGGTTTAAAACTGGAGAATAGATAACTGCCGCAGACTGTACAAAACAACCTAATAAGGGGTTGATAAATAATGGCGTAGTGACCTCTTTTTTCAATAAACGATCTATACCGACGGATGGTATTTTTCTTGTTTACGCCTACATGTGCACCTCAAAATGTTTCCCCTTCTGATCAAAATAATGCTTTATGTCATTACTGTTAACCGTTCTAGCTTCATGAAACTGTGTTTTCCATTTAGACATAAAATACAAACACATCATGAAAATAAATCAAGAAATGAGAGATTGAACTTTAACAAAATGGTCGGACGCTATTTACGGATGGACACACTTCCGTTACAGGAAATTGCAGCATGAAGAAGGAGCAAGTTGTTAACTGTCAGTTTTCGGTCTGGTATCCGATATTCAAGAAACATACTATTAAAAGGTAAACAGCTACCCAACGCACAGAAACTCCTACAAATATTTGTAATATCGTTCATTGGAAATGGAGCTAAAATGGCTAACTCTCGTGGCTAACGTTTTGTTAGCTACAAAAAATAGAGCTGCTCATGCTCATCTTCACCTGAGTGTACAGTTTACGTATCAGTCCGTCTCCTGTTGGGGAAAAAAACTGGTAGCATATAATTTGTTGCGTTATCTACAGTAAATTGGATGTTACCTTGTCTTGCAGTTTGATCCTTCCCCTGCCTCAGAATGTAATAGACTATTTACTGGACGACGGAACACTGGTAGTCTCCGGAAGGTGATGAAAATAGTAACTCAGTCATCCTCAAAGATGTTTTTGTCTTATATGAGGGTACTTTCTCTCTTGTCTGTAAGGCAGCTTCTAAACTGACACGTGTCCTGTTTGTTTTCTGCTCCCTCAGTGATCTTAACACACAACAGACACACACTAACAGTGATTCGGATGCAGAGGAAGACGTCCAGGTAGACGCACTTAGATTAGGGTCTGCTAGGGCTGCCTTCTTTCTTTACAGGAAACTAGTAATTCATAATTACAGTTACAGTACATTTAGTGTGAGGCAGAAAGCTGCCATACCTCCAACTAGTGCTGTATAATTGCATTTCATCACGATGTTTTGTGTCATTGGTTGCTTCAGTTCTTCTACATGGATACAGACAGCATAACTGCATGAAGGCAACACCAGCAAACATGGAGAAAAATGAATATGATGCATAATTGGGCCCAAATGGTTTTTGTAGAAATTCTGAGATAGAAAATACAAAGTAATTAGAAAATAATCAAATGTGTCGAAGGACTTAGACCTTTTCATAATTGAATTTACAATACAATTTCTGTATTTTGATATATTCTGTTATAATAATATAGGTGCTGTACTGTATATACACACTGTAATAGGAGGGTTAGACCATATCACCGACCACTATATTCAGCATAAATGTCTCTGTAGAGTTTGTATACTGCAAAATAGAACTACTGTAGCCAACTGTAAAACACAAAATTACTGATACCATAATTACTCAACAGATGCTAAAATCAATACTAAAGGGCATTTTTCAGCATGCAGTGCATATCCTGAAAACTAACTACTTTGATGATTTTAAAGTTGCATATCTGTACATTAAATAGTAATGACCACAGTTTAATAAATGTGATATGTAGTATTCACATTGTGTAATCCAGGTTTTATCTCTACTTCCCTCTAGTGGTCAGATGACGAGACAACCACCACTGTTACTGTGAGTATATTGAGTATTTTACAACAAACTCGGCTTAAAATCTTCTTCATTTTTATAGCTCATTACCACTCTCTTATGCACAAATACTATAGTGTTAATGGTAATTAAATTCCATACCCATTGCATGATCATGCATCTTTGTGTCTGTTAGGCTCCAGAGTTCCCAGAATTCACTTCTAAAGTACTGGAAGCCATAAATGCTCTGGGTGGGAGTGTCTTTCCCAAACTTAACTGGAGCGCTCCACGGGTAAAAGGCTGCACTCCTCTGCTTTATGACAAATGAGAATTCCTCTCTTCTGAAATTATTAAGTATAAATGTATGACTACTATGTCTGTGTGTTCCAGGATGCTAATTGGATTGCACTGAACAGTTCCCTTCAGTGTTGCAGCCTTAGTGACATATTCCTGCTTTTCAAAAGTTCAGACTTTATCACCCATGATCTCACACAGCCGTAAGTCTTTCTATTCATTTACACTAACACCTGTAAATTTAACATTTTGATGACAACCAATTCCAAAAATAACCAGGCTTGGCACACTACCTTGATTGGAATCTGTAGTAAAACTCGATGGCATCTGTTGACAATGCTGTTAAGTTGATTGATGCCTCAGTGCTCTCTGCTCTGCATTACAAACATTGATGCAGTATCTGATTTACTGCAGTATCGTGTGTGTGTGTGATGGAAAGGGAGAGTAAGAAAAAGTAATGTGATAAACGTGTCTGCACCCTGGTTAAATTTGTCCTGCTGTTGTCACTTCTTCCTGCAGATTCCTTCAATGTAGTGACCAGGATTCCCCAGATCCTGTCATCAACTATGAGGTAATTTAATGCTATATAATGTCATTGACAGGCATAGTTCCTAACAGTTTTAGGCCTTATCCTCCAGAAGTGATTTAAAGTGACTTAGTCTTTATCAACCTACTGTTTCTTGTGTGATTTGTCTGTGACACACTACATGTTACAGGAAATCTTATGCTGTCTAGGCATGTCATCACATCTCTGCACTGTGTCATCTCTCCTCAGCTTGTCTTAAGAAAGTGGAGTGAGCTGATCCCAGGCGGAGAATTTCGCTGCTTCGTCAAAGAAAATAAACTGATTGGTAAAACTTAGCTCTCACATTGACTTTCACAACACTCTTATGATATGACTACATGGATGCATAGATATGAAAGATTGATCTGTCTCCATGGACAATAAATGTTGATTATTTTTGGGAAGCAGTTTATTTATTAAGATTAAACTGTGCTATGAAGGGCTCAGAAACTGCAAAACCTGGAAACATGGCAATATTAACCATGATGCACAGATGTCATATCTAGTGTGCAAATTTGTTCATATATATGCCCTAACTGCTGAAAAAGACACACCCAGGGTTTTAGGCAGTTGTGGCTGCATCAGTTTCAAACTGTTTAATTTCACATTTGCTCCATAACACGTTGGGATCACATGATAGAGCATACTGATGCTCTGCAACTTGGTTCAGTTATTTCTCTAGAATCTGGATCCAGGTAGGCAACCAAGATGCCCAACAATCAAATCAGCAGTAAGGTCCCACAAATATTTGTAGTACAAGTAAGTCTTTTGTTTATACAAAACATTGCCTTAAACAAAAATGATGAACCCTCAGTAAAGATTTGAGCTCACGGGTCATTCATTCTGATGGATTGGTGTGGTTGCTTAACTTTGGGGCCACAACCTACAAACAGGCAGTATATATTATCCAGTTAATTTAAATTTATAACAAGATTATACTTCATAGTTGTATTATGAAGACTTAAGCCTTGTTAATTAATGATATGAAATAAAAAATTAACAACTGTTTGATTTGTGGTATTTAATTTCCAGATTGCTGATGTACATGATATGATTTATAAAATTATTCTAGAATTTTTAGTGGACATGCTTGGCAGATAGAGGGTTAATTTGAACAAACTGAATATACTTATTTGATCACTGCTCTTTATCTCTTGTAAAAATGGCCTGATTCTGACATGTTAAGTGACTAGTTGGCCTGTCTTAGAAAAATTCACTCTTACATTTACCAGACAACATCAGCAGTTGTCAGTCTAAATGTGAGCTCCACTGATGTTGTATTGGTCTGTTTCCAGCAATCTGCCAGAGAGACTACACTCAGTATTATCCACACATCCTGAAGCAGGAGGAGCACGTCTGTCAGGCCATACAGGACTTCTTCGGCCAGCACATCCAGTACAATTTCCTGGATGAAGACTGTAAGCATTAGTTTCTTTTCAAGCTACTGAACTTCTGGTGGCCATTTTCCTCCTCCTCCATCCTACTTTTTAAAGTCATTAAATATTCATATTTGAAAACAGGATCATTAAGGCAGTAGAAAGTGAATGGAAAGACTGATTAGATGTGTGACATAATTTTTCAGCTATGCATGTCTTTAAACTTTAATATCTATCCACCATTAAAAGTTTCTTTGGACCCTTACTTTGTGTCAGTGAAACTAACAGAGAATTGGAATGTACTGAAAAGGTGGTTGTTTATAGTATTGTTGTTTTTTTTCTCTGTTTTACAGTTGTGTTTGACGTGTACAGAGATAGTCAGGTAAGTATATACGTTTATGGTTTTTTTTTTAATAGAAATTATTTTTTTTTAAATACAGCATTTAAGTTGCACTCATGTATTTTGTTTGTGTGTTGTAGGGAAGAGTGTGGCTCATTGACCTGAACCCGTTTGGTGAAGTGACAGACTCACTGCTGTTCAGCTGGGAGGAGCTGACGTCAGGTGGAGAACTCAACCAGCATCAGGTCAGCCATCATGTTTGTTCTGTTGAAGCCAAAGTGAGAACTTTATCATGGATGCTACAGCGACTGTGTATATGTACGTGGTTGCAGGAAGGCCCTGCGTTTCGTTACACCACCAGTGACGTGACGGTGCAGCCCAGTCCTTGTCTGAGCTACAGAATCCCACGGGACTTTGTCGACCTCTCCACTGGAGAAGACGCCTATAAGCTGATTGATTTCCTCAAGCTGGTAGGACATCATACACAGCAGCACATCCCACTGGGAACTGAAACAACTGCTGGCAGTGTTTGTATTTTTGGTCATGACTAGGAGACAGATAATGATTAACTTGGAACTCAAATCACTAAGCATCCTGTCATTCACTGCATCATTGCACATGTTCTGATGATGTCGTCTAATCAGTTGTGTAAATAAAGGAGGAAAAAAAACTTCATGCACATAGACAAGGTTTTAAGGAACATTCTGCACTAGGGCTGCATGATTAATTGATTTTATATTGAAATCAGATTTTTTTTAAATTAGGACAATTTTTTAATAAGGGAAATCATCAAATCGATTTCATCTCTCATGTGCCTCTAGGCTGCATGCTTCTGAGCTGCACGCCTGCTACCATTGGCTTCTCCTGTCTGTGAGAGCAGTCTTTCACAGAAGTCCATGTAATGACCACGGACCTTAAATCTGTGACAGCCCGCAGTAGTGATACCAATGTAAGCCATAGATTTACGCACAGATCCCCCTTTTTCAAATATAACTGTATGGGGATCACTCATCTTATGTTGTCCACGCACGCATGACTGATGCCTGTCACACTTTGCACTGGTATCACTTCTGCGGCCCATCACGTGATTCCATCACAGATTTGAGGTTGGGACCAGTGCCTCACATTGGAGGCTGCTCATGAAACCAACATGCTGATTTCTGTTGTCTTTTGGAGTTTTACCAAAAATCTAAATCGAAAATCAAGTTTTCAGAGGGAAAAATCCAGATTTTATTTTTGGCCAAAATCGCGCAGCCCTATTCTGCACCTTTCACACAAAATGATCACTTTAGGTGTTTGAAAAATGAGTCTGTTTCAAACTGGTGGAATGAAGTTTGAAAGGCTTGGGAACTAATCATAGTTGTTTTGTAACAGGGTTTAATGTTTTCGGACATCAGCTAACACAGTCATGCTTCATCAGTGAAGTTGTTGTATGTTAAAACTTTACTTTGACAACATGGAAAGCCCTGTAAACAACCATTATCACATGAGTGTTTAAAGTTTTACTCTCTGCTCTCCTCTCTGCAGACAAAAAGCCAACAGGAAGAATCTGAGGACGAGGAAGAGGAGGAGAATGCTCCACAGTGACCTGAAGAATAGCTGCTAGTGTCATCAACCTCCATATGACGTCCCCTGCATGACATGTCCTCCCCTGCCCTGTTGCTTCTGCAATTTCTCAAGTAGTTCACTCATGTTAAATTAGCGGATCATGATGAGGATGAATTTTTTTGTCAACTTGCTCCGTGCCTGACGCCACTAAGAGCCGACTTGCTGATCCTTACAGCCCTTTGAGTGGTGTCGGTTGGTAAGCTTGTTTTTGTTTTTGTTTTTTCTTTAAATGGGGAAAGAATTCACTTGTACTGTAAAATACTGCCTGCTTTTGTATTTTACTCGTGTGTAGTTTGTGTCTTCCATTCAACCTAAATACCTTTCAGATGAACATGGTACATGTGTTACAAGGGTTCTTTATTTAACACTAACTCTTTTCATGAGTCTCATGGAATATTTCTTGTTCGGCCATCCCTGATTCTCCATCTCCTAGCCAGTTTCCTCTGAGCAATTTTGACACTCATTGCTTCAAGCCACTCTGGGCGCTCTTTAGCGTTTTGTTTTGCCATCATGCATTGCTGTAGACTGTTGCTCTGAAAAACACCATTAAACTTCTTGTCGTGTATTGACTCGGCTGTCAGTCTGGTGGGTGCTGTAAACTAGCACATTAGAAATTGATTGTGCTTTTACGTAACAACTCTCATTATGCCGGGAGCTAAATGAGCTGTGCACACGACACAGGGCAGTTCATTTTATTTGTTTAGTTATTTTTTTCCTCCACTAGATTGATAGAGCAATTACAGGGAGATGGAAAGTGCTGGTGTGATGAGAGTTACAGCTCCCCTGGAGAAATGCAGTGGATCTAGAACAGTATGCAAGGCACATATTACCGGGAATATGCCTATTAATCATCATTACAAAAATGAAATCTGGCTGTAAACATACTGTCCAGACATGGAGGCGGAGGCCTACGAGTCTCACTGATGATGCACATCACCTGCACACATAAGATGTCTGCTAAATAACACTTCATTTAGTAGTCTCTGCTAAATTCAAGTCAAACTACAAACTTTGACCAGTGGCGTTGAAATGTATAATTCTGTTTTTGGTTTGCACTTACATCCAAATCTTAACCAAGTCAAACAAGTTATTAAAGTGAATCATTCCAATGTTAGTTTGCCGTCATAAGAGGCAGCTGTGTCTCAGCAGGTAGAGCAGGTCATCTACAAACTAGGCCGTTGGTAGTTTAATCCCTTACCCCATTCCACATATTGAAGTCCTTGAGCAAGACTGAGCACCACAGTTGCTCCCATTGATGTTTTAAACCCTTTACACAGGGGTGGTGATCATTGAGAGATCATTGAGCGATGCTAAAATGGCCAGATCTCAGCGATTATTCAGTGAGCACCAACATCTCTCAGTGATCTTCCAGTGACCTCCATGGTCACCACAGTCTCCTCAAAGTTTTGACTTCGGCCAAAACAATCTCAACAATCAACAAGGGAAGCGATCTCTCAACGAACGCTCAAGGAGCCCAAGCCCTCATCAATCTCCCAATGATCTCTCAGCGATCTTTCATTGAACACCACATTTTTCCATCCCAAAGGTAGAGATGGTTGAGATCCATGAGGTAATGACTATTTAGATTTAGATCCCCCCCCCCCCCCGCCTGATCTGACTGACCAGAGAGTTTTAAGTAGGAGGCCAAAAGTACAACAAGCGCACAAAGATTTCCCAAAGATTTACTCAGAAACAGCTTATTCAAGGTTTCGGAGAACGTTTGGAGATCAGGCCAATCTTTGATCGCTCAGTGGTCACCCAATGATCACTGTGCTGTGTAAAGGGCCCTACTGCTATGTGAACAGGTGATTGACATGTTTAAAGCATGTTGATTACCTCTGAGGAACAAAGGCACCATAAAAGTCTAAGTCCATAAATTAGATAAAAAAGGGACAGTGCATATTAATGAACATCAACAATTGCAGCTGTAAATATGCCAGATTGGAGCAAAAGTGTTAATTTCCATCTGTAACCCTTCGGCAGGTGACAATACATCATAAAACACACACACAACAACACAGTGAGGACAATCTACTGATGGTCACAGACTTGGTTTACCTTTATCCAATGTTTAAGTTGTCATGTGAGGGAGACATAGACTTAGACTGACTTTGTTGTCATTCAATAAACACACCGTCAGTACATATATTTAATGAGATGTCGTTGCATGGCTCAGACAGTGCCATGTAGAATAAATAGATAAAAGAACACATCACAGAATAAAAACAGTTCAAACAGCAACATTAAAATGTATAAAACTCTAAAAGATCCCAAACTAAGTGCAATGTGCAATTAAAGTGCTTTTGAGTTTTGATTGTGAGTCTCTTGTGTTGAGTGGGAAACTTCCAATATTCAGTCCCAGTGACCAAAAGCGTAGTTTCTCCAAAAGTAGTGCGCCTGCATACTGTTAATATGTGTCTTAAACATGTCAAATACCATAATCCAGGATTTTGATGGTATATCTGCAGAGCATGTTAACAAGTGTTAATGTAGACGATTTGAAACGTTTAGACATAGATGTTCAGTCCTTGCCCTCTGATTAGTTTGTATCAGGGAACCATGACACGTCTGTGGACAAGGTCAAAACTGACATAAAACATATATGTCATCCATAAATCTCTGCTTCTCCTCTGGCCCCACCCTTGTTAGCCCACCCACTTGAGATTATTTCTGCATGAGTGGAAAAAACAAAAATGAGAGGCAGCATTCCAGCTTTTCAGGAGGATTTCTACACCTTCATCTGCACTGACCTTCATCCTGTTTTGCTTTTTAAAACGGGCCTTCGATGTCTTCCTCTCCTCTTTCTTCCTTTGCAGCTTGGTAATCATCTTTCATCAGGGGGGAGGTCAGATTTGCTGACTCAGAGTAAAGGAGGAGGAGGAGGAAGGGGGAGAGGAGTTTTCCTTGGTAGCGCTGGGGAAGAGCTGCAGTAGTTTGCAGCCGGAATACTCATGAGTAGCTGAGGCTGCAACACTGTCCCTCCTCTCCTCTCCTCTCCTCTCCTCTCCTCTCCTCTCTTTTCCTCTCCTTTCCTCCTCTCTTCCTCACCTCTCCTCTCTTTTCCTCTCCTCTCTTCCTCACCTCTCCCCTCCTCTCTTTTCCTCTCCTCCTCACCTCTCCTCTCTTTTCCTCTCCTCTCTTCCTCTCCTCTCCTCCCCTCCCCTCTCCTCCCCTCTTCGCTACACTGTTACAGTCCTAGGAGTCAGGTCCAGTGTGTGTCAGTGTGTGTTTTGGCAGTAACTTGGCCTGACATGACCTCAGCGCCTGCAGCTGTCTGAGTCCGGGATCAGTGCTCCTCTGCAAACTGAAACTTTGTAATCCAGGTGTTATGTGTCCAGTTAAACCCTGACAAACGTGCGAAACAGCCGGGGTCACCCTTGATCCCCCCACGGATTTCTGGATCCAAAAAAGTGATGGATGTATCAGTAGAGTGGTGCATTGCGAACACCGAGGCGCACATGTACACGCCTGTCTCTCCATCACAATGCATGTACAGCATCACCTCAGCCCCTTTTATCTACATGTATGCAGTAATAATACATGCAGTCGGGCTTGTAAAAGAATAAATACTCTGAGTAGAGACATAAAACGGGAGGAAATATACTAAAAATGCGTAAAACGTGCTTCTATGACAATGGAAACCCCGAAGACAAACACACAGCGCAGCAATTAAAGGCGTTTATATTGTTGCAGGTGGTACTGAGTCTGAGGTTAAGCTGTAGAGGGAGGAGCAGATCTGTGCAGGAAATGAAGGGATTTTGCCTTCATAATAAAAGAGCTCTTGATAATAAGTTTGATTGAAGCAATAACTTTGATAACTACCCTGCAAAGCAATAAGGGCTTTATAAACAATTATAAAATGCCATCTACAAAGCAGTACATCAATAAATAAATAAATAAATAAATACTGAAATGAATACAACACCATACAGTACACTTTATTGCTTTGGGAAATATGTCTTGGGCTCAGTAGTGCCACATACACACATTTATTGCCATGAGTAAGGTTATGATTAATAAATAAAAGCAACTATCAACCAATGAATAAAAACTGGCAATCAACAAATACATGCTTGCAAACAATAAATAGCCACCAATAACTAGGTTTAAGACATTCATAATTATACCAATCCTATGTGAAATTATGATATTGTTGATAATATTGTGATATTGCACAGTTAATATAGTAGTTAAAGGTGGGGTGGGAGATCTTTTTTTGGCACATATTTTACAATTTGGCATAAAAATCTCCCCACAGTTGCGTTGCGAGCAATAAAATAGAAGGTTTGGGAAAAAAACGAAAAATTTTGGTTCACTC
>JAQQZY010000005.1:1640905-1655813 GCA_030068375.1 Ostorhinchus rueppellii
TGTGTGTGTGTGTGTGTGTGTGTGTGTGTGTGTGTGTGTGTGTGCGTGCGTGCGTGCGTGCGTGCGTGCGTGCGTGCAGAGAGAAACAATGGCTCCCCACTGGCAATTAGCACAATTAGTGTTGGGATTCAGACCTTGTTAGCTTTTAGCTGCAGCTCAGGTGGAAAGATCACATTAGGTAATCAGCCATGATAATCACCCAGGATCCTCACTGTTCTTGTGTGTGTTCAATCGGATGGATGGTGAATAACTGCTTAGTCTCTATCCAAAGCGTAAAAACAGAGGGGAAGCATCTCCTCTCCCCAGGCAGGACCTTGGTGTGTGCGTATGAATGTGTGTGTCTGAGCTCAGTGGAGTGGAGGGTGAGCTGTGCAACAGGTGAGGCTTTAAATAAATGAGAAAACTGGAAAACAAAGTGAAAGGCTTTATGTATCACAGCAGGTGATGACCTTGCTTCCTGCCTTCCTGGTGTTTTTTTTTTTTTTTTTTTTAATAGTTTTTCTGGTGTGTATCAATGGAGAACGGCATTTTAATGAGTTTTTATGAAAATCTCTTGGTGCATCCAGAACTTCAGTAATGAGGTGCGGATGATGTTTTTGGTTGAACAGCGACTCTGCTGTTGGTTCAGTTAGCTCATTATGGAGATTCACCCCGGAGCTTTCATTAATTTGATGGAATGGCTAATCTCACGTTAACCT
This sequence comes from Ostorhinchus rueppellii, assembly GCA_030068375.1. Classification (NCBI taxonomy): domain Eukaryota; kingdom Metazoa; phylum Chordata; class Actinopteri; order Kurtiformes; family Apogonidae; genus Ostorhinchus; species Ostorhinchus rueppellii. Next base: position 1,641,604 of record JAQQZY010000005.1, read on the forward strand.
AATTAAGGTGATACAGGTAAATACTGTGAGCACAGGGGCTGCTGCTGCAGTCAAAATCACTGTTTTCAATGATAAATACAAGTGTCGGCCTGCAGACCTCATGCAAGAACCAGTTATATGGATTTCTGTTTACATGCAAGTGTTTTAGGCGAATTCATGATATTCACAAATTTTCTTCTGCTTAGAATTTGGTCTTAGGTACAAATGAAACCTGTTATCCAGGCTACTTATGTATAATATGTCCCATCTTTTGGCAACATACTTTTTTTTTTTAGATAGATAGATATAATTTATTGATCCCAAACTGAAAAATTGCTGTAATTACCCTTCATCCTTAATGGTGGATTAATACATAATAACTCTGAATATAATGCTGGACTATATTAGCGCTGATGTGAGTGTTCAGGAAGGTTATTTCAACACTTTATTAGTTACTCAGGACAACTTTCCTTTGGGACTTAAAGAAGTATGTGTTGTGATGTCTCCATTTCAGAGACCTTTAGCGGCATGTTGTTCTGCATCTCTTCCTTATCATGTTCTTACAGTTCTTTATCTAAACAAATGTAAATGAATGAGGAATTTCAACCTATTAATTGAATGTATTATTGACTGAACTTAATATGTTCAAAAATATTATTGCAAACAAGCACATTACCTTGTACAGTACTGTAAAGTAAATGACATTTCATTACTATGTGAACATGCACAATAAACACATCCCAAAAGATTACCTGTATCACGATTAATAAGAAAAATCATGTCCTTCTCACTCAGATTGCAAACATTTGACCAGTCAGATGGACATAGCACCTGTTCTCATACCATTCGACCAATCACATGAAGTCCCAGCTAACCATTAGATTTACTAGAAACTGTGACATTATACTGGATAATATAGGTTTCATCATATTGTATAGGCTTGTGGTACAGTATGAATGTAATATCTTCTTCCATCATAATAATTACTGGACTTGTTTGCAGGCTGTGCGGTTATCCTCCATTTTATGATGAAAACGACTCCAAGCTGTTTGAACAGATCCTGAAAGCTGACTATGAGTTTGATGCACCGTATTGGGATGACATATCAGACTCAGGTGAGCCAAGCCGAACCTCTTCATCTGAAAACCCTGTCATCTGCCAGTTTTAACATATGGTACATGTGAACTGTACTGAACCGCTCCATCACAGCCACTGATGTCATCTGCCTGGAATGTGTGAGCATGTGGGGGTCAGCGGTCACAGCACAGCCATGTGCAAAGACCACCAGTAAAACCTGATTGGTGTTTGCTGAAAACCTGTTAGAGACTCCAGTGTGTGCATGTGTGCCCTTGTGAGTCTGTGGGGATAAAATAGCAATAAAGTGATGTCAGTGTGGGGTCTGAAAAATACTGGTGCAAGAATCCATGGTGTGAACAGTTACTAGAGAGTTTGCAGATGTTGCAGACATTTTAGGAGAATCTAAAATCTAAATCTAAAATATTATCTCACTGTGTTATTGTTTGTAATATTATTGACAAAACAGCCTATTTGATGTCTCTTTCTCCAGCCAAGGATTTCATCAGCAGACTGATGGAAAAAGATCCAGCCAAGCGTTTCACCTGTGAACAGGCGCTCAGACACCCCTGGTGAGAAACACATATATTGTCAAACAGAAAATCACAAAAAGACATCAAATCAATAGATACTGATGTACAGTCAAGAAGTGTTATATTTTTGCTTGTCTGTGTCTGTGCTTGTCAGGATTGCCGGGGATACGGCTCTCTGCAAGAACATCCATGAGTCAGTGAGCCGGCAGATCAGAAAGAACTTTGCCAAGAGCAAATGGAGGGTACAGTTTTGTTTACTGCATTTTATTCTCTGTGGTTTTGGCTTCACTGCAGCAGGCTTTCATATTATGCTCCATTGCAGCTCTTCCAACGATTGTCTGGGTTTTTAGAAGATGAATCAGTCTGTAGTAAAAACGCGGCCCACCATATGGTTAGGAATGTAACTCTCATCATCCACTTTTCCCCTTGAGGTTCCACAGTCTTCGGACTGTTTTTAAAGCTGTACCTGAACCTCAGGTGTTTCTAATAAAGAGCAAAGGATGACCTGGTATCACTTCATTTGAAGCAGATTCTAGCCGTGAACTTCAAAGTCACTACCAGAATAAAATATACATTTGTATCTTGACATAATTTACAAAACGTCATTCATATCAATTCCTTGAAATACTGTATTGCTATAAGGCAGCCCCATTTTCATGTGGCACAAGCATGGGATCAGTATGTGGACTTATTTAACTGGATCTAAGTAGATCTGATCAGACAACATTTGGAGGTTGTTTGATAATCAATGATCAAATTGATACATTCTAAGAAAAATAATACCAACCTGGGTGTTGAAATGTGCAAGATATTTTTATGATTTTATGATGTATTTACAATGTTGTTCACGATCTCCACAAATGAAAACAATGTTGTATCCTCCTCCATTTATTTCATGTGTCTTTTTTTCTTGACTCACCAGCAAGCGTTCAATGCCACAGCGGTGGTTCGACACATGAGACGACTGCAGCTTGGCAGCAGCATGGGCAGCAGCATGGACGCCTCCAACCCCCCGAATAGGCCAAGTCAGGCACAGAAGCCACCCCAAGGCCAGAACCAACCAGCGCAGAGCCAGAACACCGGCCAGGCAGCACAGAGCCAGAGCACCAACACAGCCGCCAGCAAAAACTCTTCCACAGACAACAATGTTTCAGCTACACGCAAGGAATGTGAGTATGAGTCAGTAGTAGCAAACGTAAGTGCATTATACTCACACTAATAAGATAAAAACACATGAGATGATGTTTATTTAACAAGTGATTGATTCCCTCGTCTTAGGTGTAAACGCACCGGCCACGCCCTGCAGTCTGGCGTCTGCAGCCTCTTCTCCTGCGGCAGGGACGGAGCTGAACCGACCACACTCCTCAGCAGTTCCCGCCCCGGTGCTCACAGAGACCAAGTGACGCCAGGTCCCGCGGGGAACCAGCTGGGAGGCCACAGCGCTGTGAGGCCAAGACACAGGCAGAGATGGAGGATAACAGTAGAGGAAGAGGATCACCTTTTCTTCATCCCTTCCCTCTCCTCACTGTATTTCCTCCTGATGCGCCACCCAGCCAGTTCCCCGCCCTGCTCCTGGGAGAGCAGAGGACTGTACCTCCACCCCACAGATTCAAGCCACACAGCGCCATACTGTTCACCCACCAGGACGCCATGTAGGAATCCTGCCGCCGCAGCAGCAGCATGGCCTCTGACAGCCAGCTATCTAATGATAAATGGGCACGGACTGCTCTGAGGTTGAGCAGTGATTGGTGGTTTGTGGTGGGGTTGTGGGATCATATTATTCAGTGTCAGTCAACATCAACTTCCCTCTTGAATCTGATCTTTCCTGCAACACTTTATTTAGCTTTTTTTCAATTTAGGTTTGACTGTTGGCAACTGGATTATTTTTATTTTTTATTATTATTGTCGATTTTAAAGGTGGTATGTGTAAATACAAACATATCATTGTCCAATTATTACTGCTTTCTTGGTATAAGTACTGTAAATAAATACAACCATAGTCAAGAGGATTGCTCGCCTCTACCTCGCGCTAGTTTGCAACTATTTGCTATGTTTTCTTCATCTTATATTTCTCATTTACCTTTTTGTTTTGTCCTTCCACTTTTGTTAAGTGAATCAGCATGGATAAGTTTTTTTTTTTATTATTCCATACTCCAAACAGTGATTATAATAGTTGTTTACAGTAATTTTACTAATGTTGCATTCTAATACAGCAATGATTTAGTCTAGGCAGAAATAATTACACATAGCACCTTTAAGCTCTTTTATATGTCCTTATGGGCTTGTTTGTCTGTTTGTTTGTGCTTTAAGAAGTGCTTTAAAAGTACCATACGACTGTTGAGATGTGGAAACATGAGTAAGCGCTTTATCTATTTTGCACAGAGAAGGTCAGACATGTTCTCAGACACAGATTAGCTGCCATCTACCTATGCTTATCAGAGAGAGTAGAGATTGTAAACTTTTAATTTACGAATAGTGGATGTCAGACCATTGTACCTATTTATTGTCTGAAAGTTTCCAATTTCTTACTTTATAAGATTTATATAACAATCACCCTTTAAGGGACACACATACAGGTTACATAAACATGCAACAGGTTAAGGATGGATATGAAGGTCTGTATTTACTACAAAAAAAAAACTGCCTCCAGTTCAGAATGTTAGTAGCTAGATGTTTGACTTCCCAAACTAAGGAGCCACATGCAGGCAATGCAGTTTCAAGGTGGCTTTAATGTCTTAGATATCCAACTGCCTCCTGATTGTTTGTCCCCTGTGGTGTCAAAATCGAAGCTGGGGAAGCTGTTGCCTGCCGCTGTACTTTACTTCCCCCCGTGAATGAAGCCAAGATCTTCACCTTCTTGCACTGTCAAACTGCACCCAGTTCAGAAGTGCTCAGGGAAATCTGCAGCTGCACTGTGCACTGGCAAATTTTGGCTCCTTGATATCATTTTTGTCTTTTCTGTCAGGCTTTATAGCATCACATTTCATGATCCAGGTTTTTGAGGCATTGGCTGCGTCCTGATTCTACTGTTGTCATGACTTGAATGTTAAAGACTCAGACTTAGACTCAAAATGCCCCACAAAGGATTAAGTTTGGACTTGCTCTGTTTAGATTTAAGTCTTTTGTCCTTTAGTGTAAATTGCAAGTGAAAATTGCACCCAACCGCTACAACAAAGCAGTCCAGTATGTAGAAAACACACACACACACACACACACACACACAGATTAACATGAGTTGTCTTAGTGAACAGATCAGGAAGAGTGACTTAAGAACTTCAAACTTCTGAACTCGACACTTTTTTTACGTATAACACCAAATATAAGCAACCAACTTCAAGAGCCATTCCATTAATTCTTTTCAAACAGGAGGTTTAAAGTGTTCTTTGTCCTAGTTTTGTCAAAGATTGTGCGTCAGCATAGTGTCAGTGGAAGACGGGATACTGATTTTATTTATTTAATGTTGGTTCTCAATCTTTACAGGATTGGAGATGACTTGAGTTTGGTCAGAGGTAGTAATGGCCTTTGGGTGCTCATTCACGCATATCAGACTGGCATGTCTTTGCTAACAGAAATCTGCTTATCCCTTTATTGTGAATTGTAGCCAAAGAGTAGTGCTAGGTATGTGGATATTCAGTTTGGTGTGTTTAGTGAATTAGTTAAATCAGAACTAGTCAGATCTGAAGCTCTTAGACAAATGAAGTTAAACTAAGGGCTGAACTCCAGCTGCAAAGTATTTTGGAGGGAAAGTTACTGACAGTTAACTCCTTTCAATTTTGGTTCAGCATTTTTAGCATAGTCATGTCCTCTGATAAGAGCAACTATAAAAGTGTACATGAGGCCTGTTTTATGCCAGGTTGGTGTCACAAGTTAGTTAACTCATTCCCTGCCAGACGTTTTAGAGCATTTTGACTGATTTTTCAAGACTCACAGAATATCCAGTTCTAGGACTACATAAACATGGAACCCGTCAAAATAAAGTGGAAAGTCTCTTCTTTTATGTGGAAAAAATTATTTGTTTCCAGCTTTTTCAGTTCTCAAGTTATTGACCTTAGAACACAGGGTGGTTTCGCCCAAAATGCTTGAATGCTAAATACTTGCTCAAAATTGCGCCAGGTCGTTTCCTAGCAACCCCCCCAATAAAATCAGATTGACGCCAAAACACGTCATTGGCAGTGAATGTGTTAAAAATGACAAAATAAGTTCAAGAAAGACAACACCTTAGCTGAGATTTTGCTCTATTGTTTTACATCTTGGGCTTCAGCTACCTGGCTTTGAAATCTACTAAACACAAACCTGACAGTTAATCGGTGAACATTTCCTATGCTTTCATGTAAACTATTCTTTAGTACTTTTAAATGTTGTTTTCAAGAACAGCTCCAGCACACTGGATTGTCCAGGTCTTTTTTTTTCTTTGTCCTCTCTGAATTTTTTTTGATACGCACAGTTTTTCTTTAATGCTGCTAGTTGTTAGCTTTTGTCACATTGGGATATACTGCATTTCTTCCACTCCCCAAAATTAAAGTAAACATTTTTTAGATCAAGAGATTATACATGATAAGCAAAATGACAGCTAGTTACAGACTGCCTCAGATGGCTCACGGTATGTTATGTGTCATCTGTAAATGTATTTTTTTTTTTTTTATCTTGTATTAATAATTAACAAATTAAATGATACTGATCACCATTGAATTATCCTTTAGCAGAACATCCTACTGACATCAGCTCATAGATACCTTTAGCTTCCACATAGATACAGTGGGTTTTATTCCTTTTAGCCTAAGCAGTTAAACATAAATGTCAGAGAATTTGGAAAAAGTCATGGTGCATATCGGCACCAACAGGAGGCAAGTACTTGTCCACCTGTTGACTAAGAGCATTGTTTGTATGTTGTCCTTGCAGCCAACACAGTCCTAATAGGGTTTTATTAGCCTTAGCATAGAGTGAAGAGTGTAAGTAAATGTGCATGTATCGTAGCATTCACAAAATACTAAGCTTTTAGTGTGAGTCATGTAGTAGTGAGCATGGCTAAGCTATTTCAGAAAATCTATTTATTGTTGTTATTCCAACCTTGTTTTTCATTTTTACCCCATAGGAAACTAATTTAACTCTGACTCATGTAAATCTGCATTACTGAGGGGAAGTTTTAACCATTAAAGGGCTTTATTCCAATGATCACCTTAATCTGATAATGCATTGTAACCATGTAATCCATTGATTGCTATGCATTTTTTAAGAAAACCTTTTTCAGCGCATTGTCAATGCTCTTTCACAATGGAAACAACATCAGCAGCTACAGTTTAGTTAAGTTTTTTGGGGGAAAGACTTTTTGAAATGGCTGAAGAAGATACTTGATCCCTGCAAGACAAAATTACAATCAATTAAATATTAATTATTGTTGTTGTTGTTGTTTTCAATGAACGAAATGTGATTTACCTTCAGCCAACACTGTAAACTGTTGATTTTCATTAAGTGTGACTTTGTCCACTTCAGTCTGGACGTTTTATGAATGTGCTGTGAGGCAGGCGGAGGGTTCAGGTTCATGCTCCTCTGTGGATTTGTGTCTGCTATTTTTGTTTGGTTTTTTTTACTGAAGGTTTTCAAATGAGAGAGGTGTAATATGTTTTCTGAATGATTTTTTTTTCATGTAAAAGATACTACTGTAAATATATTGTGGATATGAATGATCATTTTCAAAATAATATTTACGAATGTTTTGCTGTTCAAGCATGTGTGAGTGAATGAGTGAGAGTGTGAGTCGAGGGAAGTTGATTGTATTCTCTATGGAATGTTTAATGTAAGAAAAAAAAAAAAGAGAAAAAAGCTAAAATCCCCTTTACTCCCACTGCAGTTTGCTTTCCTATGCTGTCCAGCACTGTGTGACTGCCATCTGCAGAGCTGCACAGTGCAGCTTAACGCCATCAGTGTTCCTCCACTACTTCAGTGTCAGTCCAACTACAAGTGAAGGCATCGTTTACTGAACTCAGGCTTATGTTTTTGCCATTCTAAAAGAAGAAATCCAAAGCTGTGATCAACTCAGAAACACACTGTTACAGACGTGGTGCATCTACGATTCACTTGTCCACTTTTTCCCCTTTTAGCTCACACAAGTTTGACCTTTTTTAACGTCACTAAACGGAAGACACATCACCACAAAAGATAACACAAGCATGTTGAGAAGAATCCAACTTCACCATGAGTGTCTGCATTATCTTATATGCCCTAGTATGATGTTAGTATCTCTGTATTATGTAAAGACATGCAGGTTGAGTTACCCGGGTCCACTAAAAGGGTTTTTCATAATGACATATTTCAATACATTTTTAAAGGTTGAAATAAAATCATTGTTGATACCTTTAGATAACTGGGAAATGCATGGATGTATTAATACAACTGGACATAATGTTTCTAGATGGAGATCCATTTACTCCAGTAAACTACATTTGAGTATAGTGAAGTTTTTCATGCTTCAGTGCAAAACATTGTGGCTCATTTGATGTGCAATTTAGCTAATTATTGTTTACTGGGTCTTGTTTTTGTTTTCGTTTTGAGTACCAAAAAGACTTCTGATGTTATAAAGCATTAAAAAAAAAATATGCACAACATTTAATCAGTGATGCAAGTAAAGACTGGGCGACATAAATGTAGTCAAAAAAAAGATGTTTCTGGTCAAAATAGAATTAAAATGATTTAATTAATTAATAAAGGAAATACATGAGAACTTGAAATGTTTCATTAGCTTACCTGTTCGGCTTGGAGAATCAGTCAGGCTAAGAAGCTCACATAGAAGCACGAGCTTTATACAGATGAATATAAAGCATTTTCTCTAAAGTTTATGTTTAGGGGCTCAAAAAAACTAAATTTGCCACTTCCATGTTCACATATTAAAGCACTTGTAGTATTTGTGTACTTTTTCAACAGAGGTCATTTTCATTTTAATGTTGCTTTCATTGTGATTTTGGCTTTACTGTATTTTTAATGTTTTGGGACTACACAAGGAAGCAGGTTTACAGGAAATGTTTGGATTCTACTCGTTTGATGCCAAATTCTACTGAAGTTACATCTTTAGCATCGATCGACTTAAAAAGTCACAATGTTTTTGGTTTGTCAGTCATTCTAACGTAATTCATTTGTGAAAACTAACATTACCAGTGAGTTGTGCTTCTGAAGATTCAAGTCTTGCACATGCTGCTTGTTGGGACCCGGTTTCTCCCTGTGGGTGTCATTGTCCAGAGCCTGCTGACTTAGCTGGCTGTATTTATTCTCTGCATGTGACCACAAACTCCCATCCTGTGCACTGTCGTCACCATGACGACATCCTCATGTTTTCAGAGCGGGCTTTGCCTGCTGTACTTATTGTGCTGTAATGATGATGATGAGGATGGTGAGGATGATGATTACTTTCTGTTAATGGGGCTTGTATATCAGATGCCTTTGACAATCATGTGCACATATCAGAGTTACCATGACAACACAGCCCAGAGCGACTGATTGTGTTTTGTTTGTCTTTCTCCTGGAATAAATCCTGAATGATCATAATGTGGTTTTGTTTCCTCTTTTACATCACTTTTTTGTTTATGTGAATGTGTGTTTACTGACATAGTTCAGGCATCTTCATCGAAACACAACTAATCATGATTTGGCAAAGAAAGAAAGAAAGAAAAACATCTGATTAAATATGACTGGCTTATGACTGCTGCATGTTAGAAGTGAAACTTGGCCGTGTGTTTGTTTTCATTCTAACACCCACAGACTGCACATGGATGTTAAGCAGACACCAGACGCTCTTAACCACTCTGACCAACATTTAGCCGAATATGTATACTGCATAGCAGATGTTTACCAGACAGAAGACAGATGTTGCCTTTTCTCACACATGTTGGGTCACATTATTCTAGTAAACCCTTTTAAAACCCACTGTCTACAGATGTTAATGCCCATATAAAATTATGTTCACCTTCAGCATGCTTTCCCTTGGTTTACTCTCTGTTATTGTCATTATTAAGGTTGTGCACTTGCAGTCAAAGAGTTCAGTAAAAGTTCAGATAAAAAATAAAACATTTCAAGACTGCTCAGCACTTTTGCAGTATCAGTGGTTTTGTGCCAGTGGTTCCTGGCTCGTTGAGATTCTACAGCTGTTTCACCATCAGCTGAAATAATCATGCACATAGTGAAATGGTTTTTTTTTTAAATGCATTGTTGAATTATGCAGCATTTTTACCAAACGACATAATGAAGAATGAAAGCTTCAAAGTGTTCACTTGCTATAGTTTTTGGAGATTCATCATGAATATATTGAAGCATTTTAATCATTTTTAAATGATTTGTTGTGTATCACAGGTGGACTTTACTTGTCATATTGAAAAAATCTTTAAGTTCACTGTTAGCTCTCGCTTATTACACAGCTACAACTTGTGATTGTTTAGTTACAGTTAGTTATTTTCCATTGAGCTACATTCATCTGGAACAACTGATTTTACTCATTTTGTAGGTTTTTCAATTACACAGTTGTTTTAACTCTATTTTGTTTAACCTATAAAGACCCAAAAATCCATCGATGACCAAACATCTACTGATCTAAAATGTTTAATACCTGTTGATCCACTAATCCTATCAATTCATGCAAATAATTGGTGTAAAATACAGTTACAGTCATCTTTTCATGGTCATCAGATATGACCCATTTGGATCTTCAGTGGTTACCATGGAAATGCCATCATCTTCTAAAACATTGAGTCACCAGTAAAACCCATGGAGTTGGATCAGTGACTGTAGATGGAGACATTTGGTTTGTGTTCAGTTAATGATAAATTTGACCCAAAAAGTCGCATTTCCTTCAGTTTTCTCTGTTTTTAATAAAATAACCCTCAACTTTAATCTGAGCTTTTATAAACGTCTACATGATTAGTGAATTAAATATAGGTAAATATCTGATTCACACTTTAAAAATGGTAAATACAGAGCATAATATTAGAATAAATGGTGAGAAATTAATTAAGAAAGGTTAAGAATAGAGAAAAATTCATTTTGGAATTGCCACAGAAGTAACACTGGGTTTTTATGGGTAAGGTAAATTTCAGATGATCTCCACTTTAAAATTACAGATAACTCCCACTCCCCTTTGCTGTGCAAAAATATGTGTTTATTGATACAATGTGAGAGCATTTTGAAGATCTAATATCAAGATCTTCGTCCTGATCAGTTTCAAGAGACGCTCTGATATTATGGGTCCTTTATCAGCAGAGTTTGGCCCGTTGGAGCTTCCTGCAGTTCAAGTCATCACACTTCCTCAGCTTTTCCCTCCATCTCAGTTGGAGATTTTCTTTCCAACTGTCCTTCCATCTTAGTTCGGTTCACAGGAACACGTACACACATGCTGATGCTTATTCAAATTATTCCTCCCTCTGCACACATACACGCCAAAGGACCAAAATGAAAATTGTGAAATCAAAGTATTTCACACCCCTTTGACACTTTGATAGCAAAACATATGCACACATACAGCAGCTTGTCTAATCACATACACACACACACACACACACACACACGTACGGCAAAGCAGCAGAGTGTAATTTCTATTAGTGGAACATGTCTTGTTGACTTTGGCTGTCAGGCTTTGAGCGTGCATGTGCTTAGAGCCACTGATCTGTCTGACTCTTAAACTGATTTCTTCTCATCTTTAATTCAAGACTTTCTCCCTCCCCTCCATAGCCTGTCATTCTCTTCTTCAGCCCCTCTTTCACTGCAGGCCTTCCTCTTCTGTTCTCCCTCTCCTGCAGAGATGTGTTGTTTGGGTTTTAACTAAGCCACATATGTTAGGACACATATAGTCGCAAATGCAGGCAGATCATCTGAAATGGTGAGATAATGCAAAGTGTCACAGGAAATGGAGGTGGGATCATGGTGTGCAGTGTAATTTAAATGGGCCATCTGTGTTATTTGGATAGACAGTTCTGCATACAAGCAGCAGGGGGTGACACAAATACTGAGCGCCTATGATGAGAAAAATGAAAAATGATATTAAGAGCTAGATGGACAGGCATACACATGGAGCACAGCGTTAGTGCTTGAAAAACCTTCTTGTGCATTTGTGAGCTCACTGGCGTCGCTGCCTTCCTGCTTTGCCAGGTGCACTAAACTGAATGCACGTAAAGCAACAGGTGGACTGACAGAATTAAGAATTGAACTCCTTTAACTGAATGCTTTAGAAAACAGTCCGCCACACATTATTTCCACTAAATTTAGCATCCATTTGAGTATTTTCTTTGTTGTAATTATTATATTTCCTCTAACATATGAGCCATATTTGTACAGAAACTCTTTTCAGTATTGGTGTATTTCATCTGTGTATTGTAAATGTATAACGTCTGTGCTGATCTGTATGCAAACTAAGCACCATAAGAACAAAACACTGACAGTTACGTAATATGTTTCACAGGACAACATATATGGGACTGTATTTTTAACTCTCCCTTCTTCATTTAAGACAATTTTATTCTTCTTCTCCAATGAAACTAACATCCTGCCTCTGTTTTTTTCATCTTTCAGTGATTTGTTTTCTTTGTCTTTCTTCGCTGCAGTCTCGTGATGTAATGACCACTTACCCCACCCCCCTCCACCCCCTCCACCACCCACCCCCGGAGTTTTTGGTTCGTCAGACTAAATGAGAGGAATATCTGAGCAGACGTCCTGCTGTTCAGAACACTGCTGCCCACACAAACACATTCCAGTCACTTGATGGACCAGACACACACAGTAACATAACAGGACACATGCAATGCAGGTACACATAATACACACAAGTTTAAAATAAATAAATAAATAAATTAATTAATTAATTAATTAATTAATTCCTGTTTTGCAGCGGGTGCCTATAAACACATACCCTCGTGCAAGCTCACATGCACACAAACACTTTGACTTCCCCTTGTCAAATACAGCACAATGTCCTCACTGACCTCCGTGTGCACTCTCAGCTTGATACTGTGCATTCAACACTGTGTGTATGTGTGTATGTGTGTTATTTTCCCGCACTCCAGTGACCCAAATCTTCATGTTTCACTTCAAAACACAATGACTTCACACAGATGCTTGTCCATGTTTAAATTTATGTGCGAAAATATCAATACAAAAATATTTACATGAAAAGCTGACCCTCTAGTCTTTGAACACTTGCTTTAATAATACATGAACTTTGTCAGACACAACAGAATTTGAACCCCTTTTCACACCAGTCTTTTCTCAATATTTTACGTGAAATAAAAGTTGATTAACAGCAGCATGAAAATTAAATGTCTAGTCTGGTGCGTCATCATTGCACTAGTAAGTCATGAGAACATGCCTTTGGTTTCATTTATGTAGTTTGTTGTGTGACAGCAGACATTTTTCATACAGCAAAACATCAATGATAGTAACACCATGCCATTGTTGTCCATACCAAGTTCTGGTCCAGAATTTTCAAACTCTCAGCTGTGGTTTCTGACAATTATTACTCAAAACATTATGTCAGGGATTTGGAATCACAAATAAGGTTGTCTGACTGGAAAGAGCAAAATTAAAAAAGGGTGGTCAATTAATGATGCTGGCAGCTAAATACACTGACTTTAATCCCAAACAGGCCTGCATCTTTACACTGTTTCTGCAGTGTTACATTCACATCGAAGGCTCACACTAGTAAAGCTCATGGCCAAAAATGTATACCAGTATTGTTTATTGCACACTAATTTATATATTTACAGTGAATTTAGCAAGAAAATTATCGTATGGCCTTGAGCTGATTACTTTACAGTATTATCAGGGTGCTTGCTCTTTAACCAAATAAAAACTCCAGACTTTTTCAAAACTGCTATTTTCTTCCCCAGGACCTTGACTTTATAATAATAATAGATTAGATTTATATAGCACTTTTCTATGAAGGTATACTCAAAGTGCATACATTGGATCCATTATTCATTCACTCTCACATTCTCCCTCTGGTGGGGGTAAACTACATTTGTAGACAGAAGCATGGCTGCCATTTCGCGCCTACGGCCCCTCCGACCACCACCAAACATTCACACACCAGTGTGAGTGGCACTGGAGGCAAGGAGGGTGAAGTGTCCTGCCCAATGACACAACAGCTGACCTGGAAAAAGCAGGATTCGAACCACCAAGCTTTAGGATATTGGACGACCCGCTCTACCACCTGAGCCATAGCCACCCCAGTTATGTCCTTTTATACTTGTGTGCCTTCTTTTTGGGTTGAAACTGTACCTGTTGTGTGTAGCACAAAGTCCATTCAATAAATGAATGAATGCATAATTTTCAGTAAATTATGGTTAACTGACAGAATTTTTTTCAAAACATATGAAAATCTCAAAAGTCAATGGATATCACACAAACAAGTTTCACTAGAATCATTCCAGTACTGACCGGTCAGATCCAGTTTTTATATGCTTCCCTCGTGTACTTCTTATCTTAGAAGATTATGTGCCTTTGAGCATACTCTAAAATTTGACTATGTGACACTTTTTCCCATACTTTATTAAGATTTTCACACAAAATCCAGACTTTTAGAGTCTGAAAAACAGCATTTTGAAATTCCATATTTCCATACTTTCAAGACCTGTGCCATCACCCTGTATTATA
>JAQQZY010000005.1:1670802-1685739 GCA_030068375.1 Ostorhinchus rueppellii
CCCTGTGATGAACTGGCGACTTGTCCAGGGTGTACCCCGCCTTCACCCTTAAGTAGCTGGGATAGGCTCCATGCAACTGACTTTAGCGAGGATAAAACGGGTATAGAAAATGAATGAATGGGTTCAAACATTTCCGGGTTCTTATTTTGGTGGACGGACGTAAGAATTGCTCATTTAAAATGCATATCGTTAACATGATTCATATATTATCATTATTCAGTTTTTATGCTAATATTTATTTTTTGATAAAAATTCAGTGAAAAAAATAATTTAAGCTAGTTTCTCATACATTCAGATATTTTTCTTTTTTTCCACCATTTTTTTTTAGTTAGGCACAGTCTTGGACACCACTGTCACTTTGACAACACAGCAGGGTCCTTCATTTAGCGCCAGTTTGGACTTCTCCCTCGCCCGCAGTGTGTGTAGCTGTTAAAGAGGAGTAAGCGGCTTTAAAGTTCTGCTGTTTTTATAAAACATAACTGAGCTGACTTGTACATAGCTATATGCAGTTTGAGATATTGAAGTATAAGTTACTTACTGTATATATTTGACGTGGCTGTCAAATTAGTCAAAGTTGTGTTAAACCCAGAAACGCACACAAAGCCGCAGCAGTAGAATCCGGGTAGGTTTGTCTTTGTCTTTAAAACCTCTACACTAAACAAGTTGGTTATAAAATATTTTTGTATGGTGTCATCTTGATCTTCATCACATTCACCACATATTTTAAATCTGGGCAGTTGATTTGCTGTCACTTTGTTTGCTTTTTAGCTACATTGACTGTCACTCATTTTATGACACAACTTGTACATGTGACGGGTTTCCGAATTAGATTACTTTTGTAATTTCTGTCTGTAAAATGACAAAGTGATTGAAAATGAGGTTCCACTCCATATATTTTATTAGTTGTCATTTTAAAATTTATTTAGTACACTAGTCAGGTAGGTGTAATAGTCATAGTTGACACAATATTCACAGGTGACATGTCCTTTTATAAGTAGAAATATGTTTAAATGTCATTAATGGGCACAGGTATCCACATTGAACATAAAATCAGAATTGTTTATTATGGAGAGAGTGTGCTAAATATGGGAAAATTCACCGATTGTGATTTTTAAAATCGCCATCAAATCTTGCTTTTTTTGCCTTCACCTTAACTGTATGAAATTGTCATTTGTTTTTTTGGGTTTTTTTTTTTTTCATCAGAGTACACCAGAATATTTTTTTCTTTGTATTTATTTGAGCAGTCTTAATGTTGGCCTGTTTGTTTTAGGTTGTCTGATATCAGTATACCCTCAAATCCTCAAAATGGACAGTGAGTATCACAAAATTTAAACCATGTAAATATAATTGCTGTCAACAGGTCAAGGTGCTCTATATTTGTGGGAGTTTATCTGTTTTCTGTGCAGGTGAGGATGATCTGGACATTCTGACTGCACTGATAGAAGAGAGCGAGGGCATCGGAGGAGAGTACAATGGTCAAGAGCAGGCAGATGACTTGGACGGCCTGTTTGACGAGGACGATGAGGATGAGTACAAAGATGGCATAGATGAGAGAGAGGACACAGTTTCTGATCTGTTTGGAGATGTAGATGATATTGAAAATGAAGAGAGCAATACTCAAGAAAAAGAAGGTGGAGAAGAAGTCTCAGAGACCCTGAACAAGTCCAAGGAAGATTTGCAAGGTTTATGATGCAGCATTGTCTCAGAATTTCATGGAAATAAATAAATAAATAAAGGATTACTCAGTTAAGTCTAGCTGGTCTGATGTTGTTTGTCATCATTGCTTTTGTTCATCAGAGGAGCTCAGGCAGATGCAGGAGAAGATGAAGCAATTGCAGCAGCAGCTTGATATGAGCCAGAAGGCTTCAACATCATCTCCAACTCCAGCCAAGACCACAGAGAGCACAAAAGGTCTCAAAACAACACCCCCTCGACAGCCAACCTCTAAGTTAAACCCAGTTAAACCAGCTGTTTCCACACAGAAGACAAAGACACAAGCAGGTCAGAAAATTGTTTCTTGAATGCTGTTGCTGAAGGTTTTACTGATTAAACAGCAAACAGCTGCATAGTAGTAAAATGACAACTGAGAAAAGTGGGGTTTTTTTGTTTGTTTGTCTGTTTGTTTTGTGACAGCAGTGACATCTTCATCCATTCCAGTTAGAGGAGGAAACTTAAAGGTTCAGGAATCATCAGATTTTTCTGCCCAACTCAACAATGCTGACTCTTTTAAACGAAAACCTAGAGTTGCTCATCAAGCCAAACCCAGTACATCACCAGGTAAGACTTGCATTGTCTACATACATACAGTAATTGGATCAAAGGGGAGCTCACATTATTTGTTAAAATATTTAATCTCATTTATGTGAATTTATTTTCAGAAGACAGAGGCCCTCTAGTGGAGATAAAGATTGGCAGCTCCTTCCAGCCAGTAGAGAGTACAAGTCGTTCACCTCCAGCCTCCCAGAGCAGACCTCGACCAGGGTCATCAGGAGAACAGCCTAAACCTCCATCCCTTCCACCACTGCCGAAAGATGTAGCTGTTGAAAAATACTCAGGGCTCCGGCTCAGGTGTGAGCAATGAAGAGGTCTTAGCAAATTGGATTTAAACTAAAAGTGGTTGTTTTCTCTCAGGTGCTGAGTTTATTACCTTTTTTGTTACAGAAAGCCACGTGTTTCCTCCGTTGAGATGGACCACAAGATGGGAGGGCGCCGTCTGATACGTCTGTCAGAGCTGCCAGTGCGCTTGGTTCGGGAGAAGCTGGAGGACAGTGACTGGGTGACATTTGCAGTGCTGATTAACAAGGCAACACCACAAAGTAACAGTAGTGTAAGTGTAATCTTTATATCTTCAACATGAACTATAACGTTTTCTTCATATTTGTGTAAACCTATGACTGAACATTCTCTCACACTCTTGCTTGTTATCTTTCTCTGCAGGGCAAAACATTCAGCATCTGGAAACTGAATGACCTCCACAACCTGGAGGTATGTGTGTCTCTCCTCCTATTTGGTGAAGTCCACAAAGAGCACTGGAAGACAGAGCCGGGGACTGTTATTGGTCTCCTCAACCCCAACCCCATGAAACAAAAAGAAGGATATGATGGTGTAAGTGGACATTGAGATAAATATTGTTTTGACCTCAACCTGTTGTCTGCGCACGTGACAAAAAAGCACACAGAAACTTCACTATGTTGGCACCTCATATCAGAAAGTAAACTGGGCTGAAATCTTACATTAATTCTAATCAAACATATAAATCTGGTTATTTGTGTCTCTACTCTAGAAAATAATTACAGTATTTAACAGAGCTATGGAAAATGATTGCAGCTTTACTTCTATGATAAGCAACATATCCAAAATTCTGCTTTACATTTAGATAAACTGGTAAGAACATTGTGACAATTAAAAGACCACTGTGTTAGGTGGAAAACTACACATCACTGCAAGCTGTTTTCATACCTGGTAAAGTGACAGCCATTTTTAATTAAGTTTTATTGAATCTGTTTTAAGATCTTTTGTCATTGACTGCTTTGTTTGCTGAAGCTTTTGCCCATCATAGCAAAATGTATATTTTTGGTGAAAAATCAGGAGACTACTGGTGTCAACGTAGCAGGAAAAACTGAGATTTAACGACAGGAATGTGTTGGAGGGAGGAAAAAGTGGTTCCTTGTTATACGCAGAGATATGTTTTAAACTCAGAGAAGGGCTACTTTTGTTACAAGTCTTCTAAAATTGTCATATTGGTCAGTGTGTTTGTGGTAAATACCTGTGATTAAAATCTGTTTTATAATTTGAATCACGACCAGTAATTCCTAGCCCAATAATCAAAAAAATTCTCTCCTCAGTGTTAGATAATTGGGGGCATTGTTATTTTTAATTGCTTGCAGAACATTAAACAGCACATATTAACATATTAATCTATCAGGCAAATCCGTTAGTATTGCTATTTCACAGATATAGGCATGTACCTATGTTGGTTATTAGGTATGAAGGTCATTGCAAAAAAGATTCAAAGATTAGTACTTTGCGATAATAGAAATTGTTTCCACTACATAGTTGGTTCACTAGATGGCACTGGCAACTGTATAACAATCAAAACTATGTGAATTAGAATAATTAGTAATTGATATATTTTGGCGGGGGGGTTCTTCTTTTTTGGTACTTTAACCAATAAAGACCAAACATCCACCATCTACCAAAATTATCTACTGATATAAACTGTTTAATTCCTGATGATAGACTAATCCATGTAAATAATTGGTGTAAAATACAGTTTGTCATCTTTTCATGGTCATCAGATATGACCCATTTGGATGTTCAAAGGCTCTGTAGTAAATGTGCAAACACTGTCATGTGTTGGACAATTGATGGAGATACTTGGTTTATGTTCAGTTAATGATAGATTTTGCTAAAAAAAAAAAAAAAAAAAAAAAAAGGTCACTTTTTCTTAAATTTTCTCTATTTTTCATATAATAATCCTCAAAACTTTACTCTGAGCTTTTATGAACATCTACATGATTAGTAAATTTAAATGTTAGAAAATACCTGACTTTCACTGAAAAAAAACCAAACAAAATACAGAAGAGAATATTACAATAAATGGTGTTAAACCACTTATGGACAGTTAGATATAGAGAAATATTCATTTGGTAACTGCCACAGATGTCACACTGGGTCATTATGGGTTAACTGATTCATAATCTTTTGTCTCTTTTCGACATGTACAGGTCAGCCTGACAGTAGATCACCCACAGAAAGTTCTGCTGATGGGTGAAGCTCAAGACTACGGCACATGCAAAGCCATGAAAAAGAATGGCGAGCCCTGTTCACAGATCGTTAACATGGTCAGTCCAGCCTCCCACATGTGATTGCCCTTATACACTAATGTCTTTTTTCATACTTAGAAATTCCTCTTTTGAGACGTTTCAGTATATGCTTGTTTCTGTGACTGTTGCTCTCTGCAGTATGAGTGTCAGTACTGCCAGTATCATGTCAAGGCTCAGTATAAGAAGATGAGTTCAAAGCGGGCAGAGCTGCAGTCTTCGTTTTCTGGAAAAGCTCCCAACAGGGTGAAGGGGAAGGGCAGTAGCCTGAGAGAACGGCTGTGTCAAGACGGTTTCTACTATGGTGGTGTATCATCAGCTGCCTGTGCTGCATCACTGTGAGTCAAAGTGGATGTTAGGCTGTTGTGTGTTCTGCAACATACAATGCAACATGTACGCACATGTGTGTTATTGTCATTCTAGTGTTTCTGAGGCTGATTTAGTCAGTCTCCTTGGAAGACACTGAAATACATAAAGGTGTGTGCAGAGTGTCACCATTAGGTTTAATGTTTTAGCAGAATTATAATGAGTATGTCTACAATTCTCAGTTCCTGTAACAAGATACAACCATTATACTGGAAATATTTACAGTATTATGAACAAAAGTTTCAGGGGTATTACACCCCATGCTAGGGGAACCAGCGCATAACATAGAGGTTCCCCTCCTTCCTGCTTCCAACTAAAAGGGTTGTGCAACTATTATTCAGTCCAAAAAAGATTTAATTATTTATTATTGCAACAAAAGGCATCAGGGAGGGCATGGCCAAGACAAACTAACGAAATGATTCTTAAACAGAAAACTTCCTTATCTAACACAAAAAGAACAACAATTACTAAAACTTCTTAACCAAAAACTGTGAAAACAAAGGGCTTCCCTCCCCTACAGAAACTAGACTGAACACAAAATCAAAGGATCAATTTTCACTGTATTTACACTATTTACAAAGATCCAAAATGATTTGACAAAATCATCAATATCACTCCTGCACGACGATCCAGTTGACATCATGAAAAAGGGGAAGAGAAAGGTCTCCCCCAGGTGACTCCTTAGAAAGCTGCTGCAGCCAATCACCTTCCTCCATCTCGAACACAGACAATAGACACACAGAGACACACACACACAGAGTGGAAAAACACCACCCTGTTTCTAGGAGGATATGCAGCACCAACGTAACTATAAATGACCAAGGGTTGTAACACAGGAAAGTAGACTATATAAGCTAAAGTGACAAGTATTTTGTGGGACCTCCCTCTGCACTTAATGTCTTTTTAACTCTTTTTTTTTTTTTTTTTTTCTGACAATATGAGATTAACTTTATTCATTTTGTAGTGTTTTATGTCAGATTTCATTCAAAAAGATTTTAAACATTTTTTTAGTGCTTTGATTATTTTTGTTATGGGAACCTAGATCAAACCGATTTGCTCAATTCATCTACATCTGATTGAATCAAGAAAATGTTGTTGCCATATTTCTAACAAAATTTAGTTTTAGTTCACCAGCTACCCCACATATCGTGCTGTGATTGGTTGTAGTAGGTCTATCTAATTACATTCAAAGGTAATTTAATTTGTGCCTATTGATGAACATCACAGTCTGATTCTCAAGTGAAAATCAGTCTTGAATTAGTGAAGTCAATTTAGGACTGAATATGAACTCCTCTAGATAGTCACTAATAAGTCTGTGTGTTTCAGGGTGGTGTCAAAACCCAGTAAACCTGTCCAGAAAACTATTGACAAGCTGTTTGTGAAAGGCTCCTCTCAGCATGTTGATCAGGCCAAGAGGCTGGGTAAGAATTTCAACACACCCACACACAAATATACAACCTCAAGGTTGACTTAGAAACTTAGTTGTTTTGTATTTTTCTAGCGATGCAGTCGGGTAAAGTCTCAGGCTGTTCAGATGATTTTAGGAGTCTGATGTCGATGCCTACACCTGGAGCTCTGCAGCTGAAGAAACACCTGACACAGGTCCCACAGTCAGGTACCTGAACAGGAAATGTAATGCTTCAGTAATTGATCTGCTAGACATGATGTTTAACTGAATGTGAAAGCAAAGAACAGTAGTTATTATTTAGGGTAATTTTATGTCTTTCAGTATTTCTGTCTTTCTACCACAAAAATACAACCCCTTAAACAAGCAAAAGTGATCTTTAAATTACATTCTGTCTAGAAACCACAACAGCCTCATACAATGATTGTATTAAATATCCTAGTCTTGTCATCACTAACTTAGAGTATGTTGATCACCAGCCTCCAAAGATGGAAGTGGAGCTTCCATTCAGTCCATCTCAGCCTCAGACCTCTTGAAACAGCAGAAACAAATGCAGCAGGAGCTCCTGGAGAACCGCCGACGGAGGGCAGAAAGTATACAGAAAAAGGTGCTGCAGAGTTCAAGCGGTGCCAGGTCTGGATTATCCCTGCCAAGAAGGGACGGTATGATGTCCCCGAAAGCTGCCTCTGATGTCCCCAAAACCACCCAAAGCCCTGCAATACCAACTGGCCCCACACTGGGCCGAGGCTTCTGTGAGGGTGAAGACATCCTCTTCTTTGACAACAGCCCGCCTCAAGTGCCTGCATCCTCTTCTCTTAGCCTATCAGCTGCCAAAATGGCTGCTCTGAAGAAGCTGAGAGCCAAAGGGGCAGGGCTTCAGAAGGAAGACCCCAATGCGGTGAAGAGGAAACGGAGTAATGGCAGCGAGATAAATGCCCGAGTTGAAAAGAATCTGGTCTCACACAATGGTACTCAGACACATGCTTCATCTGTTTCGTATACCTTTCAGTGTTTTTCAATTATTTGTCTAGCTACTAGCTATTTTGCTACTTAAGGGCTCTTTTAGCAGCAGTACACTGTTTTTGCTAGCATTACTTAAATCCCTCATGTGTTGGTATCAACTTAATCTGACTGTTGCGTTAACATCAGTTCTTACCTGTGCAGGTGAATCATGCAGTAATGATGATGAGGAGGAGCCAGCCGAGAAGAAGAAAAGAGATCAACTCAAATACATCCAGTCAGAAGAGTTTCAGAAAATCCTCAATGCTCAATCTCGTCATGCCATTGTCCTACAGGCGGTATGACACAGGACACAGCACCCATCAACACATAAATTTCTTCCACGTTTCAGCATCCTTTTTTGAGTTACAGTAGTTGCACATGCTTACAAGTAGCATGTTTTTTTTGTAAATACTGCTACGTTTAGGTATATACAGTGTGTGAATGGAATTTAAGTGAATATTTTGTGTCTCAGGCTGAATATCAGCTCCAGGAGCGCTACTTCGATGCTCTGGTGAAGAAAGAGCAGATGGAGGAGAAGATGAAGGGAATCAGAGAGATGAAATGTCGTGCTGTTAGCTGTAAAAAGGTACTGAATTTGTTAGTTTTGTCTTAGCTAGACCCTGTTTACCTTGCAGTGAAAAGATCCTTTCATATAAAGAATAATTTGTCATCAATCAAAATTGAGAGCCTATGACTAGTGATGATCAGACATCACTGATGATTCTCAAGACTCTCAAAAGTGCAAAAAAATAAGCCATTTTTATTATTTTCCTCTGTTCCAAGTGTAATTACACCTACTTCAAGCCGGCGGATCGCTGTGTTGGAGAGAATCATGATCTGCGGTGGCACGATGCTGTGAAGCGGTTCTTCAAATGTCCATGTGGACAAAGAGCCATTGCTCTTGACAGACTGCCCCATAAAACCTGCAGGTAAGACTCGAGATATACCTGTTTTCTAAGGTTCCCACTTTCAGGGATTATGCATAAATCCATTTTTGTATTGTATTAGAAGTGTGCTAAAGTCTCTGTTTTGACGTTTCAGTAACTGTGGCCTGTTTAAATGGGAGCGCGATGGGATGATGAAGGTACAGATGATTTCTGGATTATTGTTTGATGTTTTTAAAGAAACAGTTTTCAGCCTGTAACTGAGTTGTAAAAGACAAAACATTTGATGTCTGTGTGTCTTTTTAATATATCACAGGAGAAAACAGGACCAAAGATTGGTGGAGAGCTTCTGCTGCCTCGAGGCGAAGAGCACGGCAAGTTCCTCAACAGCATGAAGTGAAAACACTTTCATTATTGTTATAACCACAGCTGTCAACACTCGAGCAATTCATGTTTTATTGTTTTAAAGAAATTGTCTTAGTAGCTTTTATATTTTATGAATTATGTTCTTAAATGTAGATATTTTTCTATTGTTGATTGTGACAAGTCAAATTTTTGGAATTGTATTGGATGAACTAAACATAAGCTGATTAAAGTAAGAATTTGTTACATTTCTGGTCACTGTTTTTGTTGTTTTTACCGTCTGGTAATAACCGTTTCACATTGAAGCCTGAAATATGCAGCGTTACATCTGGAGTCAGAAGCTAAATGCATTTGAAATGTGTTCACTCTGTTTCCCAATTCTGAACATTTCATTTCATACTGTATGTACTGTATGTGTTAGTTCAGTTATTCAGAACAGTAACTGACAGAATTGTAGCTTTTTAGTTTTGTTTTAGACCACATTGTCAGAGGGTCAGACGTTGCATAAACCATGTTCACTATATGTAAACAGTCTGGAAGTTTTCAGAGGTTGATATCATGGCCTGGAAAAGTTCAGATTGGCTAATATCATTACCGGTGGTGTAACCTTTCTGTCATCATGGCAAAATGTTGAAAGTTCAACACTTCTACTATTGTCTCCTTTAGATACATTTACAAACTTTTGTCATGCCCAGGTACAGAAATGATACCGAAATATAACTACCTCAGCCCAGAGAAGGATGCTGGGACTGAGAAGCGTCCCAGGACAACTGGCAAAGAACTGGTATAAAAACAGTCTTGGTAACAAGATCACATCAAGTTTCCTAAGAGTCTAATGAGGATGTCGATTAGTCCTTTAAGGAAAGTTTAAGTTATTTGAGAGTTTTGTTTCAAGTAACATTAACTTTGCCAGACTAGAACACTTAAAGGCGACTCCTCTCATGTTTGGACACAGCTGACTTGTGAAATCAGAGTCCATTTAAATCAGTTTGAGTGTTTTCTGCTCACTTCTGTAAACAGTTTTTCACCAAATGTAAATTGTTTACATTTGTACACAATGTCAGTATTATGTACATTAGATGGCATTTGTCTTTAAAGAAATGTTCTACTTGGATGAAAAAACTGTTATGTAATTAAGCTTAGTTACCAAAAAACATTGAATCCTTCATTTTTGATCATTTTCCTTCTGTTTATGTAATGACTAGATAGATATTACTACTGCTAGGCTACTGTGCCCATATTTTTGTTTCACTGTAGGAAATTTGGCTGATGGGGACCGAAGCAGTCTCTAATATCAGGACAAACATTCTCTGTCCTTAACACACTCCATGTGTTTGTGTGATGACTGTGAAGGCCAGGTGGCACGTACTCAAGTGTTGCAGCCAGTCCGCATGGGCTGGAACAGGGAAAGTCAGAGGTGAAGTCACTCCAGAGAGACAAAATAAGGATTTGGGATTGAAGCTGTGCCATTAGCAAGTATGTCATGCCATGCCACATCATTTTTGTAGCATTAAATTTGTGCTTATTATGCTTCTCCTCCTTTTTTCCTTCTGTCTTTCCTTTGCCCAGTTTGTGTCCAATATTTCCACTCTGGAATGTGGAATTCATTTCAGTCTGATGACTTCTGCAGCTCACCTCATCTCCCCGTCTCTTATTCCATACTGCCCCTCTCCCTCTAAATACTCCAAATACCAGACAGCGCTAGTGTAAGTAAAAACATAGTGGTCTTGAAATCAGGAAGCTCATCTTTTTATTTAGCAAAAATAACGCTGCATCTTTTTGGCAAAACGTCACTTTTAATATAAGAAGTTCATTTATTATTGTTGTGCCACAGGTTAATGCAATGGATACATAGTCTAACTTGTATGTACATGTAAAAAAAAAAAAAAATGCAACAATCAAGCATGCAAAAAAATATAGCCTCCATTTATGTTACAATTCAGCTGTCAACACAAAAACTGCAGTTATATATACTTTACAGTTATACATGGAGACCTCTATTGCACAATGAGGGTTTGTTTAAAAAATATGTATAAAAAAAAAAGAAGAAACGCCTCATCTCATTGATAAAAGTGTAAAAACATGAAGATAACTTTGAGTGCTTTCGAGGTTAAGGTGATGCGGTTACAACTGGTTTTCTGCGAGTTTAGTGGAACCAGTGAAAACGAGGATAAAGGCCATCGTAGTGAAACTCTCGAAACTGTTCACTCGTCTCCCTTGTTCTCTCCGTTTGTTCTGTGGGTAAAAAATATATATATATTCAATCACACTGATATAAAATGACAAACATTTTTTGCTAAATTGGTGTAATGTAGAGGTTAGCATTTTGATCAGTCAGTGTTCTGCATTCAGATGACATGTAAGAAGGAGAATCGTTTTAGTTTACGCCTAGTTGTAGCATTGGTAATTGCCTCTGATTGAGTTGACTTTTTTTTTTTAATGAAGTACAGTAACAAGCAGTTAATACAACAGCCACAGTGTCACCAGTGCTACCAGTACTTGGAAACACCTTTTTAAAGTACATTTTCTTGAGTTAAAAGGGCTTTAAAACTGACAGTATTTGATAACAGCAAGGTCTCTTTAGGTAACATCTGATACAACCAAGTAGTGTGTCCACTCTGTCAGACAATCTTAACCCATAAAGACCCAGTGATACGTTTGTGTCAGTTCCTAAATAATTAATTCTCTCTATTTAACCTTTCTAATGGGATTTATCACCATTTATTATAATATTAGCCTCTGTAGTTTGCATCTTTTCAGACAAAATCATGTATTTTCCTGTATTTAATTCACTGATCATATAGATGTTTATCAAAGTTCAGATTAAAGTTGAGGGTTATTATATCAGAAACAGTGAAAACTGAAGTAAAAGTGACTTTTTCAGCAAAATATATCATTAACATCATCATTAACATAAACCCAATGTGTTCATCTACTGTCATTGATCCAACTTCATGGGTTTTACTGGTGAATCAGTGTTGCAGAAGATGATGGCATTTCCAATGGTAACTTCTGAACATCCAAATGGGTCATATCTGATGACCATGAAAAGATGACAAACTGTATTTTACACCAATTATTTACATGTATTGATAGGATTAGTGGATCATTAAATGGTGTACATCAGAATATGGTGTTGGTCAATGCTGGATATTTGGGTCTTTATGGGTTAAAATTGTGGGAGGTTTTTTTTTTTTTTTTTTGATTGTCATGTTCTTCTGACACAAATAAATACTTCTGACACACTGACTGACAGGTGGGGGATGCATGTGAGTTTTGACATCATTCTTAAGCAAACCCACAAGATACTTTAAAAATGATCTGGTGGAGATTTTGTTTTCTTTTATAAGTCAGTGAAACCAGCCTTCAAAACACTGTTTATGTGACATAAGAAACCCAGAAACATCTGTAAGGTTAACATGTCCGAGTTTAGAAACTGTTGTTACTGAAACTATACAAACACCAGACAGACAACCACATTGAAGACTTTCATCTGTGTGGACACTTTGAATTGGTGTTAGGGCTGCAAAATTCTGGGAATTTTCACAGTTGGAAACTTTCCATGGTAATTAACAGGAATTTATGGGAATAAAAAAGAAATTGACAAAATTGAAGGTTGGCCCTCAACAGGGAACTTAAATATAGTTGGGGAAAATATATTGTAGCATAATCTTGGCTAAAACAACCAGATTTAATGCAAGTACAGTCCTCAGTCATATGCACACAGCACTGCTTACTGCAGGGCTATCGAGGCCACGCCCCCTGCATGCACTGTCACTCCTCTATCACATGCACAGATGATTGCTTAAACCCTGGAGGCCACACTTTTGAGTCCAAAGCACAAAACTATTGAAACCACACAGTTGAGCCTGTGGATTATATAAAGTCAAGTACGTGTTTTATAATATAATGGGGTAAATATATTTGGTCTATAATAGTATTACTTACATGTTTTTGTTCATTAAAATAATTGATTGTTCATTGTTCAAGAATTAAAACTAAAGTTCTACTTAAATAAATCTGTTCAAATGTCGTGTTTTTTTAATTGTATTATCTTACATGGATGTTTGCATATAACAAAACAAAAATATTTACGTTTATGTTTGTATATGATACAGTTTGTTTAAATCACCCCCAATTTCCAGTTAATTCCCATAGAAAGTTTCTAATTTGGAATATTTACAAAATTCCCCGGCTTAACTTCCGATGGAAAGTTTCTGGAAAGTTTGGAGAAATTTACCAGAAATTTTCCGCCTCTTTTCAACCCTAATTGGTGTAGAGGCTCAGGTACAGTGGTGGGGTCCATAAGTGACAATGGGTTTATCTTCATAATGTTCAATGGGTTTCCTTCAGAAATACATCTACTGATGAAAGTAAATCTCAAAGGTTCTCCAAGATTTTAGAATAAATGGCCGATATAACAGATGAAGGGTTATATCATCAGATCAAAAACACTGTGGGATTGTAAATCATTTTCATGGAGCGGAAAGCAGCAGAATCAAAGTCTCACCATCACGCTCCTCCTCTACGTAGTTCTCGTATTCGCTCCTTTGCTCCTCATTGTACTCCCTCCTTCGCTCATTGTTCGCCAGCCTCACCCTCTGCTCGGCTACATGAAGACCAGATGGAAAGGATGAGTTTACAGATGATAGAAGAAGCAGGTGAAGACACTACTGTTCTTTCTTGAAACAGGCTGAAGCTAATGTTAAGACTTCATGAAACATCACAGCCTCATCAGGTGTTTGTTGCTGGCTCCAGCTACAACTAATGGATGCCAGTTTTACAGAAAACACAATGAGTCAATCTTAAACTATGGCAATTGAAAATCATTTGTTGTGTTTGTTTATATTTTCTAAGTGAAGGGTTAAAACTAAATAACGTCGCCCATACTTCTCACTTGAATGCATTAGGCATCTGTGTAAACACTACACTTCCCTTCTGCTCTTTTCATATAGAAAAACAAACAAATCCACCCAAACATGCACAGTAAAACCTCTGTCCACATCAGACGCTACACTGTCTGTATTTTTCTTTTTACCTCTTGATTTAACATGAATCATGAACTTCTAAGTGTTGGGATTGCATGTACATGTAAACACACCGAAAACCTCGTTCACTTCCAAACAGGCCTCCAGGATTTGGAAACCCAGATTTGCACCACCACTTACAAATATAAAAAACAATGCTTGAATGTTACAGGTATCAATATGCAGCTTTATAAGTGGCGGCATCTGCTTTCAAACAACTTTGAATTTCCTCATGAAGCCACAGACAAATGCAGCCTCCCTGATAAGTTTCACAGACTGTACTGTGAAGGGACAGGAGCAGATTTTCGGGAAAGCAGGACTGTGAGTTGAATGCCCTATTTGGTGTAGAAATGAAATGACCTGCTGCCTATCTGTGGAGGCCTGCTGCGGGGCACACAGAAACCCTCTGATAGGTCTCCAAAAAAAAAAAACACACTTCACCTCAAAACAAAGAAGAGCTCTGTCGACCTCACTTCAGGCAATTCTGGCATCAAGATTGTTTGTGTTTGTAGAATTGTTTGAAAGCATTTTTCTGTCTAAGAGTGTTTGGTTTGAGGAGCAGTGGAAATATGTATCGCTCGGATGTGGGTAATGCAAGAATGGGCTTATTGTACTGAGAAAAGAGAGAGAACGTCTGCTCCATACTACCCCGTGACTCCTGCAGCTTCCAGCTTGTGTGTGTGTGTTGAGCTCACATTTAAGAGCTGCTACTGTATAACACCTGTGTCTACTCCTCTCTTTTTCTCTTCTGAGATTGTTTAAAGATTGCAGTCAAAGCATTAAAATAGGTCATCCTCATCGTCCATTACTAAACCAACAACCCCCAACCCAGTACTTATGCACAAGTTCTCTACAGAGAGCCAGTAATATTATATTTACCGTGTCCACTGTGGCCACATCAACCACACAGTAACACCAGATACAAATCTACATAATCCCACCACTAGTCCTCAAAACAGCCTCTTTTTCTGTAATAGATTACTACAGCAGAAATGGTATATATATATATATATATATATATATAATTGAAATTAAAGCACAGCAGTGCGCTATACTTAACTGTCACA
>JAQQZY010000005.1:1685839-1696990 GCA_030068375.1 Ostorhinchus rueppellii
GATAGATAGATAGATAGATAGATAGATAGATAGATAGATAGATAGATAGATAGATAGATAGATAGATAGATCAAAATCTGCCAATTGAAAAAGTGAAAATTCTCTTGGTAAGATTTGTTGAAATAAGATTTTCCAGATCTATTGTCTAAAATTAAGTTCTTATTCTCACTGAAAAGTTACTCTTTAGGTGATTATGTCTTATTTTCAGTGTGATAAGATATTTTGATGAGAAATAAGAAAAATACACTTGGTAAGATTTAGATTTTTACAGTTTATGAAGCAGCTTACTGTTACTATCTGTACTGACAGTATTCAGACAGATGTGATACAGACTTTGCTCATTCTTCTTTTAGATTCTTCTTAGAATGTCCGAATACATTGATCAATTAACCTATTAAGGTGCATGTCTTTGGATGGTGGGAGAAGTTGGAGAACCCATGCAGACATGGGTAGAACAGGCAAACTTCACACCTAAAGGCCTGGCAGCAGTTGGAGTCAAACCCAGGACCTTCTTCCTTTGAGTCGATGGTGCTAACCACCAGACCACTATCCCACATTTATGCAAAAGTCATTTTGACCATTGTAGCATACATGCTAACAGCTCCACATTGATCTCAGTTGTGTTTAGTCCCATGTGGAGGAATAACCACAAAGCAGCAGCTACCTGGCTGACATGTAGAGGATTACACGTAATAGATGGCTCTGTGTCCAGTGCAGCTTTAGGTTAAAGTTTGTTATCCCTGCTCCCTGCTCTCTCATTGCACTAAGCTTTAAAGTGCATATTTGCAAAGAGTGACAAGAGCGCTTCAGTGCTAAATAATAACAACACTGTTCATGCTCGACTTCACTTTGATACTTTAATTTTATGTGAAGTATATGGAAAACAGGGAAGCATGTGATGTTAGTTTAGGACATTTATATGTTATCAGTGCTCACTGTTATCGTCAACATTTGCATTTTATTGTCACTTCATCTTCATCCATTTCTGTATTTAGGTTTGGATGATATGTTATTGTCACTGGTCTCTCATTGAGTTAAGCTTTTAAAGTATGCTTGCAAGGATGGACAAATTTAGAAACTGCAAGCCAAATATCAACAATGTACATACTGTAATTCATTTTCATAAATCTGTTCATGTATTTTCTCCACCTGTAATTATTTAGGATTGTGTCTGTACAGTGTAAAATCAATTCATTTTCAATCTGTGAGTATTGTCACACATCATTTCTCTTACAAACTCTCATAAAGAGCCGGAATGAAACACCTACATCAAGATTCTGAGACTCCGTTAAAAATTCTTTTAAAAATGACAGATGTGTGTAGTATACTGTGCAAAGGTCCAAGGCCAATATTAGGTTTTGTGGTTTAGTAAAGTTGATCACATATATGCATTTGTCCTTTTCTATATTAAGAAACACTCTGGATATATGGAACGTATGTACAAGAGTAAAAACAAAGGTTTCAGGGGAAAAACTTTTTCGGGACAAAAACGCTTCTATAAACCAAAGTGGTAGTATTTAGAGTGACTTTTCTTTGAATTTCATACATCTTAAACCCTTTTATTCAGACAATACCAGATCAATTACATTAATTGTCTGATGTTTTATACCAGGTTTCATTCAACACGTCATGGGAACAAGGGTCACAATTAATAGTCATTTTAACCTTTACAACCCATTTCCTTCAGTTTTTTGTGTGTCTTTTAAGGCTGTGCACATATTTCTTTTATTTTCATGTTGTATATGAAAAAAAGAGAATGAGAAATTAATATATTTGTTCAATTCAACCCTGCAAAAACAACAAAGCTACATAAAGGTGGCCTAAGACTTACTGGCTGTATATGTGATGGCTTGCATCATGTACAGGATATGATGCACATTCACATACGGTGTAGATATGATAAGTGTTAAATAGTACTAAATAACACCAAGTAGTAATAATTCAAAGTGTTTGTCCTTCTGAGGAAACCTTTGACTTTCCAGGAATGAATCAAAAATTAAACAGCAGAGACAAGCCCTGCTGCAACATCTGCACTCAATAAAGAATTCTTAAAAAGAAGAGTGTGATGTCTGACCTTGAATTGAACATCATCCATATTGTACTTCTTGGCTGCAATCTCTGACACCTCTTTCTCAATATTTTCCTGTGTCGTTCCCTTTACATCAATGTAATAACAATCACCGCTGGCATAGTGGCAAGAGATGGCCTGTAAACATAAACACACACCATTCACGTTTTAATATCATACCCTTGTTTCTGGGCCAAGCGCAAGTGAACGTCAGGGTCAATATCTTTTTTCTCTAAAACAATATTTTTGGTTACTTAGAATGAAAGAATTATACCTGTAGTTTCTAAAACTGTGTTTATTAATTTGTACCTGAATTACAACTGGATATATAAGAAAATATATGAAAACACACTGTGTAAATTAAGAACATTATAGGTTTTATATATATATATATATATATATTTATATATATATAAAAACATAAATTCAGCATGTATATAGCAATGTGTAAAAAAAAAAAAAAAGGTTAAAAATATATGCCTGTGTCTAATCTTATATTTCATAATAATTAAATACCATAATGATTTTGAATGTTATTCATTATTTAAAAAAAAAAAAAAAAAAAGCAGAAAGATGTGTATTAAATATAGTAATGAAATATATGTCAGCAAAGACTAACAACTTTATCAGTGTCTTAATAATTTTTTTAATTTAATTTTTTTAATTTTTACTATGGTGCATCACACTGAACAAACACCTCACTTGTTTTTTTTGGATTATTACTCTGTTACCATGAATTAATGTCTTTTAAAACTAAAATAAATATGATACCAGTTTCATTTTTGGATATAATGTACTCTCATATTTTAAGAAAAGTGTGTTATATTGGCACTTTCCGGCATTTTTTCCAAACCTTCAGTAACTGCTGTATATTTTTCCTCACTATTACTTTGTAACTGATAATAAATTCAAGTTTTTAGTCAATATTTGGTTATTATGCCTCAATGGCATGTTAAAGTACTTGCTCAGACCTAGAATTTGAGCTATTATGATTGCTGCTAAATTGATTTTTAAAAACAGATATGAAATGATTAGTATTGCTGTACAGTGCTTTCTCACTCTGTTACTCACTTGGCCAGGCCCTTATGTCCTAAAATTAAGTAAAATGAACCAAGGGGATTGAGGGTACGGTAACACTTTACCTTACGGAAGCCCTGTGTCTGGTTCATACCAGAGCCGTGGATCAGCAGGGGGTGAAAAAACACAGTGTCACCCTTCTCCATCACCAGGTGCACTCTGGGGTGCTCTGGGTTGTAGTCACGTACTCCGTGGTACATCTTGTTCACACCACCCTGAGAACACATATGAGTAATGAGATAGTGTTGTGTATTAGTATACACTTCCTGGAGTGTTTTGTGCACCCTCATACCTCCCACTCTGGATAGTCGTGCTCCTTTAGTGTGCCTTTGTGTGTTCCTGGCAGGACCACCAGGCAGCCATTCTGCCGGTTCACCGTCTCCATCGCCGTCCAAGAGCAGACAATCCGATCAGCAGGGCGGAACGGGAAGTAATGCAGGTCCTGATGCATTGGGTGACGAGATGTTTTCTTCCCTGAAATAGCAACACAATCACATTATGACACACCTCAAAGAGAGTGTATTGTTATAACATTTTATCACAAATACCCCTCTTCTATCAGTCTATACCTGCATCAGGAGGCTTGTTAATCAGCATGGTGTGCATGGCCATAATGTTGGGGCCAGTGAAACACTCCACATACTTCAGAATCTGACACAAAAAGACAGTTTGTGCTAAAATTAGCCCACATACAACGGAATATGAAAGATACCCGAGATGTCTGTAACAACTGGATAAGTAGACTAGATAGATAGTGCTGACTGATGTATAGCCTGTGGATATTGCACCTGTGGTAAAGCACAGTAGTGGAACAGTTCAGGGTCTTCCTGGAAATCCTGGAGTTTAGAGACAGCTTTCTGATCTGGAACAAACTCTGACTTAGCAATTGCCACATCTCTCATTACAACCATACCAGGAACTTTAACTTCCTGCAGACAAATCCGTTCAAATTCCCTCCTGAAAAATACAAGCACAAGGAACTCACACATTATCAGCACTTTTCAGTACAGCTGTTTGTCTTTGAGCAAGTCCTAATCAATGTAGACATTTTTTTTTACCCTCCTATTTCCCTCTTGCACTTTGCACCACTCGTAAATTTCAACTTCACTTAGTCTTTGGATCACATAAATTGATTTATTGTGACCTGAACATAGTCCAGAATACTGCAATGTTGACATATTCCTACACATTACGTCACTGTTATTTTGATGCTCATACACTTTGCCATATCTGTATTTCTCATGATCACCTGAACTTTTCAATGTCCTCATGAGACACCAGATTCTTGATGAGGATGAAGCCATTTTCTTCATAGAAAAGTCGCTGTTCTGGGGACAGTAAGTTGTTGTCCAAGGTGTATCTATCAAACAGGAGCAGGTAAAAATGAGTAATTATATTTCTGAATAATAACAACACAGGAAAGGTCACCAACACTGGTCCTCGAAAGCTACTATCCTGCAAGTTTTAGATTGGGGGTATTCAAATCTGGTCCTCAAAGGCCGGTATCCTGCATGTTTTAGATATAGCCCTCTTCCAGCACACCTGTAAGCCATTACATCATTATCAGGCTTCTGCAGAACTTGATGAAGAGCTGATAATTAATTGAACCCGGTGTGCTGGAAGAGAGAAATATCAGAAACATGCAGGATACTGGCCCTCAAGGACCGAATTTCATTACCCTTGATTTTAGAGGTTTCCTCTTCCAGCACACCTGACAGTCATAACCTAGCTTCTGCAGAGCTTGATGATAGGCTTATCATTTGAATCAGATATGCTGGAAGAAGGATACATCTAAAATATGTAGGATAGTAACTCTGGAGGACCACAGTAGGTGACCCCTGCAGTACAGAAACAGTTATGTTGTTACAGAGGGACAATGACATGTACAATAGGGGCAGAAAAGTGGGGCATTACCACACCAGTTCACACTGGAGGAAATGTGCCAGAGCTTAATGATAAACATGGATTATGTAACTGTCCTTTGGAGAACCTTTACTCTGAGACACCTGTAGAGGGTGGAGACATGCGAAGAAAGGTGGATCCCTACCTCAGATTCTGTAGGTCAGTGTTGGTGTAGGTGTAAGTTTGAGCAGAGGTTGGTGAAGCACCCTGATGGAAATAAGTCAAGGAGCAAAGTAGGCAACAAAACAGAGCAGATCTGAGACTGTTGCTGGTCTGTAAAGCTCTGAATGGTTTAGGACCTAATCCATCAGTGACCTCCTGACCCAGTATGAACCTACCAGACCCCTCAGGTCATCTGGATCTGGTCTGTTGCAGATCCCAGAATCAGAACCAGACATGGAGAAGCTGCGTTCAGCTTCTATGCTCCTCATGTCTTGAACAAACTCCCAGAAAGCCTCAGATCAGCTGAAATGTTCAGTTTATTTAAATCCAGGTTAAAGACCCACCTGTTCTCAGCTGCATTTAAATAGAGTTCTGATTCAGAAGTTTAGACCTGCACTGTTTGTTTTAAGCTTAATGTTTTTTCCCCCATCTTTTTCAAAATGAATTTTACGATTTTAATGTCTATTTTAATTAAAATGTTTGTTCTTTGTGATTTTTATGTTTTCCTATTTTAACTTCCTCTTTTTATACCTCTCTTGCGATGCTTTTACGTTTCATGTAAAGCACTTTGAATGGTCCTGTACATGAAATGTGCTTTACAAATAAACTTGCTTTGCCTTGAGACTGTCCTGACCTGCATGTGGAGGTTCTCATCAACTTCCAGACAGGTTAAGTTTGGCCACATTTTAGGAATAGCTCAAATTCCTGTTCACACCTAGTTCTCCTCAACGGTAATTACAGAAGAGCATACTTACTCGAGCATTGTTAAAACACCGTTATTTTTGTATGCTCACTTTCTGCTCCTTTAGTTAAAGACTGTGTGATAAAATCAGATATAAGATAAATCTCACTCGATATGCTGTAAATAAACATCTGTCATGCATCATATTCATTTTTTATCGTGTCAAATCGGCATTACTTCTGTAAACATGCACTCCAATTTTGGAAAATAACCGTCACAAGAGCAAAACACTTCATAACACACAGCCTATTGACTGCACAGAACTCGAATATAAGACTTCCGTTTAAAGTAACGGTGCGTTTACGTGTCTTTGTCAAATGAAAACATCAGTAAAACATTCATGATCAATAATATGATGTAAATAGTTGCTGTGATATTCCACTTCTTCGTATTTCTCCTCATATATAACCGGGCCTGCAACCATCGTAAGACCCCGGCCTCGCCAGCGAAAGGAGTCCCCCGCTTGGTGCACCTTTGTCGGCCACTACATCCGCCTGATCCGAGCAGAAATAAAGGATACGATCCCAGCAGCTGATCGATCAAGATGACTGATCAGAAGTTTGAGTCTTTCCGCAGCTCGGGACATTTTTCAGCCGTGTTGTAACCTAACGATCCCGGCCAACACAGGACGGTATTTAATGTGGGTCGGAGTAGGTCAAAGAGCAATGATGACAGCACACACAAAACACTCCTACTGTCCTGCCTGTGGCTCCATGTGTTTACGGAACTGCATTGATATGGATGGACATTATCCATTTTCCTTGAAAGTTTAGCAATATCATAACCGTAAATTAAAATGTTTTTGCTACATTTTGATGTCTATAATATAGACATCAATGACTGGAGCTGGATCTTTGTGTAAATATTGGCAACACATAGACACAAATTACTGCACAAGTTTCACCTTTGGACCCAGTAGGCTAAACTGTAGCATCAAAAATAGTCTTGTAATTAGGTTAACTGCTCTATAAAATGAAGGATCATTTCAGGAATAAAAAAACAGTACCAATTCTTACATGAGTTGTCTATTTGAGACTATTATTAACAATAGAATAGAATATATTGTTATTGCAGAACACCAGTAGTACAGTACGAGGTTTACATCTCTGTAAAGTGCCCAGTATAAAAACACTTAATATATGTATGCTGCTGTTAACTGAAAGTTCCCCATGGTGGGATCAGTAAAATCTTATCTTATCTTATCTTATCTTATCTTATCTTATCTTATCTTATCTTATCTTATCTTAAGAGGTGCCAATCCCAGCTCCAGAAAGTAAAAATCCTGCCATTATTTGTTCCAACCATTCACTGAACCAACCCATTTTGTTGAGCACAACTCCTCATCCAGGTAGATGGGATGATTAGTGGAATCGCCTGTGTTAAGTGAGCAGCTAGAACCAAATACATGGCAGGACTTTTACTTTATGGAGCTGGAATTGCCACCTCTGCTTATCTTGACAATAGCTTATATAATAAATAATAGATTAAATAGAAAGGAACTAAGGTGACTAAATTATAAACAATATAAATTTAATGTAAATTTAAGAAACTACATACTTATATAGCAGTGTGGTGACAGTTTGCATCCAGTATGAATGTGTTACACCTATATGCCTTTGGACAACGATGGAAACAGACTAAAACCCACTGTATCTTGCATCTTTTTTTTTTAAGCTTTGTAACATCTGTCCAGCAGATGGCGCCACAAAACCAACATTTCTTGTATTCCTTGTTATAACGTGAAGTTGGCCAAGTTACAACACGCTTTATTCTTTCTCCTTTTTTAAAGTAGTGGTCGAGGATATTATGTTTTCTCAGTCTTTCGGTAAACTGTGACAGGGAAAGTGTTACATATTGCTACATGGCTGCTGTTGCAATAATAAAATGTTGTAAATTTGTCAGGCTTGCAAAAAATAGCAGAAAGAAATGTGTTGAAATCAACATACCTCTTTTGTATTAATCTTACATGGGCAGCCACTGCAGTATTTTAATTAATTAATTAATTAATTAATTAATTATTATTATTATTATTATTATTATTATTATTATTATTATTATTAAATTTTCTTTTTTTGTTGTCTTACTGTATGTCTGTTTTGCACTGAGGGGAGTTTGCAAAGCAGTCTCGGTGTATTTTAGGCAATGGCAATGAAGTATTCTATTCTATTCTATTCTATTCTATTCTATTCTATTCTATTCTATTCTATTCTATTCTATTCTATAATAACGTGCCATAGTCAT
This sequence comes from Ostorhinchus rueppellii, assembly GCA_030068375.1. Lineage (NCBI taxonomy): Eukaryota > Metazoa > Chordata > Actinopteri > Kurtiformes > Apogonidae > Ostorhinchus > Ostorhinchus rueppellii. Next base: position 1,694,032 of record JAQQZY010000005.1, read on the forward strand.
TGATTGGAAGTTCTAGAATAGTTGTCATGCTTTTATTTTGAACTTTCTGAGCCAGCACGTGGTCAATTGTGTGCTCTTATTTTGAAAGGTAGCAGGAAGCCCTGTGATTGGCCAATGGTTGGTGCTTTATGGCGGTTAGCTTGTTGCAGCCGCCCTCCCGTCTCTGTCGACAGCAGATCCTCCTCCAGCCTCTTTAAACTGCTTTCACCGCCACACAAGCGACAAATTTGGGGGTTCAGGCTTAAGCCCTCCGTCCTTCCACCGGGCATATCAGTCTCCGCGTCTATAAGGATATTTCTTTCTGTGTCAGAGCGTTTGGTAACGAAACTGAACACAGGAGCTGTGTTTTTAGGCTGCCTCAGTGGGCGGATAAAGCGGAGGACGGCATCCGGGCCTGGCAGCTCCGGAGAGTCGGTTCGCAACAACGGAATTCACCATTTTCAGGTAAATTTGCTCTAATGTGATAACATGTTGAGACATAGCCTGTCCGACAATAGACTCTGTGACGTTACATTTAATACGGACGCGAAGGACGAAGACTTAACAGTAGTGAGTAGAAATGACAACAGAGGAAACGGCAGCAGAGGAATAATGCACACAGAATCAGCCTGGCGTCCATGCTTTACAGTTTTACGTTTTATTTCTATATTTCCACTTGGTGCTTCATTGCTCTAAGTCGTCTGGTCATTATATTTTCCCTTTCGGTTACAAATATTTTGGTTTGTTGATATTACAGCCATATTGAATGTAATGTAGTGGCAGACACTAGCGTAACACTAACGGTAGCAACGTTATTTTCAGTACTTCAAAAATCCTGTAGATTAAAAGTTGATATTGCATAAGGAACATACGATGGATGAAAGTATAATATGAATTAGAAAAAAGAAACAAAATTGGGAAAATGCTAATTATTTACCTAAAGCACTTGTGCAAACTTACTGTAAAATGATATCCCCTCTAACAAGCAGCATTTTCTGACCTTTAGACCTATTTATTTATTATTTTGCCAATAGATGACAAGCGTATTGAAATTATACATGTTATCATTACAAAAGTCACCTCTTTTTTTGTACATGAGCTGTGTCGCAGTTGAAGGTTTTTCTGTCTTAGTGAAATAATTTAAATTCCACATCTTGCTTCTTTCATAATGATGGAAGTGTCTTAAGTTCTGCTTGGCTTGGGTTTTAGTCATGCTGAAGACATTTCCTCCTGACACATAAAAGCTTTTTCATGTTTGTTTAAAAAGTCCTTGTTCCAAAAGATTTGTGTACACTCAAAACAACCTGTAGCCTGACTCTGTTTTTTGTTACTGATACTGCCAACATGACAGAGTTTTGCCAGCCATTAAGTAGGAGATAATGCAATGTTTATTACAGACACGAGTATGCTGTTTGCAGCCACCTGCAAGCACAGCACAATGCATCCTGGTTGTTTTACACTTCCTGTTGACTTTGATTTATTTCGATCATCTCATCTGCATCAGTCTGCTACTGCTGCTTTTGTGGGTTTCTGTGAGTGTATAATGACCCACATTCAGATCTAGGCTGTTGGTTTGCAGAGTGATACAGCCCCAGAGGACAGTGTAATTACCCTGACAGCCCTCTCCCCATGTCTGTGAGCCATATAGCAGAGCTCATATCGACCTGTCTCTGCATTATGTCGCATTCAGCAGCAGCATGAGAACAGAGAGAATGGACTGCAAAAATGTGTGTATACACACTGCTTCTCATTTTTTGATTGATGATGCTTCAACAAAATGCAAGTTCTTGAAATGGAGTAAAACTTGCAGATATGTGATGGTTTCAGCTTGAGAAGTTAAGCTACCATGTGTCAGAAGCATAGCTGGTGTTGGTAATTGGCACTCCAAATAAAATATGCATACCTTTATAAATAGTGCAAGGAGATTTCTGTGAGTTTTGTATCAAATTACACTTGCAGTGTGTAAATTTGTGATGCCAACACATTAATACATACATTAAAACTAGACTGCTAGGAAAAATTCTCTTCTAAGCATGCTGATGATATCCCACAATTCTTTGCAGCAGAGCTGACTGCACATACTGCTGATCAGCCACTAAAAAGCTGTTGCTATTGACAACCAAGTGAGCTCTCTTTCGCTTTTTCCCTCTCCTGTTTATACAATTCATCTAATGTTTTATTGATCACAGAGGTGTGTATTTCTGTGTTTTTGCCCATATTCTTTTTTTGGTCTGTTTTTTGTGTAGTTTTCTAAGAGTGCATGTGTACTTGTGTACTATTTGATACAATGTTTTGTTTGTACATGTATGTCTTTACATATGAGTGTACATCCATGAGTTTATGTGTAGTGGTGTATTTGTGTGTGCCCTTGCAGCTAACAGTATAGGATTTATTTACCCTAATAGGTCCTTTCTTACCACTTATCTGGTGTCAAGTATGCAGCAATGCTTGTGATTCTTTTCTTTTTTTTTGCTTCACTCAAGAAAGTACAGAAAGTGCCAAATGTAACAGTCTGAGAGGACTAGCCTCTAGGGCTGATGGGAACTGTCTTCCTGTCACTGTACTGCCACAGACTGGGTATCTTGTAGGTGAAGTAGTAATTATTGGGATTTTTTGGGGTCGAGCTAATTCTAGGGCTTCAGAAAGAATACAGTTAGTGTGGGCAGGGTGCAGCATGAACACACTCACACTGATGAGGAAAGTTATGTGAGCCATGTAAAGAATGTGGAATGCTAGTTCATTGTCTCTTCTCTTTCTCTGTAATGCTGTTTATATGGACACACACAGAGACATAGCTTGTTTCTTGACACCCTAAAACATGGATTCAGGTCATACAACATCTAACACCTCTATCAGCCTACAGAGGTTTTGTGTGTCTTTGTAAACAAAACAATGCAGTGTCAGGGTGTGTGTGTGTGTGTGTGTGTGTGTGTGTGTGTGTGTGTGTGTGTGTGTGTGTGTGTGTGTGTGTGCGTGTGTG
>JAQQZY010000005.1:1703807-1714076 GCA_030068375.1 Ostorhinchus rueppellii
ACGAGATGGATACAATGTTGACTCCTGTTTCACGTGAATCCCGCGGGAATCACGTGTCTCGCGGGAATTCCTGAAAATTGTCATCCTCTACTGTGCAGGTAGCATACATTTGGTTTATCAGAGCTTTTCCAACAGCTGCCTGCTGAGGTTGGAAAAATAAGCAATCCGAGCCATGAGAGTGGACCAAGACATTAACTGCGGGTTGTAAATTCATAACAGTGGTTTAAGATGGAATATAATACTCCACCATGCTAAAGGGAACTGTAGAATCAGTCATAATTCACTGTTGGTTTGCCAGCTTTTACATTCTATTCATGTAGTTATTTACCTTTCATAATATAGATATATGAATTACTGCAGATTAAAGGAAATATTGTTCATCCCACAGTAGTATAAGCCTACTACTTATATTCCTCTATGTAGTTGCACATAATAATAGAAACTTTAAAATTGTAGAAAACACAATACAAACATATGCAGAAGCTGAAACTGAAATAAATGGTTCAGTGTTTCTGCCAAGTACTGTCATCTGTAGTTGACATCACACTGTTCAGTACATCTCATCCTACACAACTCTCACCATCTGTCTGCTTCATTTCAACAGTGTTGTTGCAAGTTGCAACCCATCTTAAACATTACTATTATTATTGTAATTGCAGTTATTTAGTGCTTATTTCACTCAAATAGCGGTTAGAATTTATTTTTTAAGAGAATACCATTTAGTAGGCTTTTGCAAATTGACACCCCTATCCCAGAACTTTCTCCTACCCTGCCGCCTCCTCTTACTTTAAATGCCAATGTCTGTTTGAAAGTGAGTTCTTTTTAATCTCAAGCAGAAATCTCTAATTATTCCCCTTTCTTCCCAGCGGGTTAATCATTGCCTCACAGACAGCCGTTATCTGCAATCAGTGCCAACAAAGTGCAATGAAAGTTCACAGAAAAGACTGCAGAAAATCAAACTGAAGACATTCTATTTTAGAGAACAAATCATCAAATGGCACTGCTATCGAATTTAGCCATTTCTAATTAAATCGTTCACAGGCGCCACAGATAGGTTTTATACGTCTCGAGAGCTTCAAAGGAGCAACATCACCAAGTGTCTCATTCATCATTGACAGAAAGGTCAGATCACTTGGAGGTCGGTATTGGCCGTACACACTGATAATCTGTTCTAATCAGATTAAAGGAGCTCTGCAATGAGTGGTACACGTCATGGTTGCAGCAGCATCAACGGAAAAACCAGAAGACGGTGTTGTTCTTCCTTGATTGGCAGGTGTGACGCACCCAAGACCACATAGAATCAAAAGCCATTAACATTAGTTATTCTGGAAACAGACATCCCTCATGAATGCTGCAGAGTTGCAATGAGGCAATACGTAGACAATTTGTTCCATCATGTTTGCTAAAAGGAAGGAGAGCAGACCATTGGTGTGCAGTGAAGAGAATCAATGTAATTTTCAAAACAGCATAGCAGATATGAGCTGCATCATTTTCTCTAAACTTTGGGAAGAACTACCATGTGCTTTGTGCAGTATTCTGACTTGAAAGGCATCGAACAGGAAAGCTGGGCAGGAGCATAAGAGAACAAGCTTGAGTTTGTGACTGAATTTTTGGGAATTAATGCGTCACCATTTGAGGTTTGGATGTCTCACCTGGCTTTGGCACAAGAACAGGAACGAACCCAAGCCACCCTAGTGCGTTCAGACCAAAACAAGCCCACTCACAGACTCAACACCTGTTCCCAAAGGCCTCTGGGTGAATAGCTGATAAATCCTGAGGGGTTCAAGGGAGTGGTTGGGTGTGAGAAAGAGGATGGATGAAGAAAAGCATTAAAATAGAAAAGAGGAGGAGATGTGATGATAGAGGTAGGGAGGAAAAGAAGTGCTGTTGTTCAATTGTGAAAGATGATCTGCTCTACTCTTTACAGAATATCTCCCTGTGGTTGAGAAGTGTTTTTGTGGTGCTATATGTGTATTTGATGTTATTTAGCTACCGTGTGGGCAAGAGCCAGTTGATGCCATGGTTACTTTTGGGCTTCTCAAACCACTGCACACAAATCTAAACATGTTTAGATTAATTTGATTAAAATCCGCAAGACTGACCAGGCCAAGAGAGCAGTATAGTCATAGTAACAACGAATCAAGACACAAAAAACAAACAACTTCCATACATTAGAAACAAATAAAATAAATGCAATTTAATTATATTCGCTAATAAAACCACGATAAACAAAAGCTTAAGTATGCTGCCAGTGATGAAATGACAAATAATTGTATAACTATTACAGATATTTTTCTGTAAACGCGAAGAAAAATCTAGAACTATTACAGAGCCATAATATTTTCTATGAAGATGACCATCTATTATTACAATAGTTTTGCTTCTATATTTTCACTGTCCCTACCTAATAGTGTAGAATAAATGTTCTATTTCAATATGGACTTTTTTTTTTTTAAATTGAACCTTCATTTTCCAGCCTTTCTGTGTTAGTGCTTTATGTTACCGTGTGATGCTCATTGAGAATAGCTGAATAGAAGAAGTAATGTTTGTATAAATCCTTGCACTTTCTCATCTCTCTCCATTGGAATGTACCATCTCTAGCTATGTGTTTGGATTCACCAACCAAGCATTCAGACAGAAAAACTTTTTTTTTTTTTACTTTGCATTCATCCAGCTGTATGTGTGTTTCTGTGTCTATTGGACAGACCGGAAACATCTCGTTAACCCTCTTTAGTCCAATGTGGATGTAAGGATACTAGTGTTATGTAACCAGAGGAGTGCGAGGGTGTTATTTCACCTTTACACTGAGGCAGTGGGATGGGGCCATTGTTTACATGTACAGTAGCAAAGATGGGTGAATGTGGCTGGAGGGAATGTAATACTTCTCCACGTTGTACCACTGTAGTCTGTAGGTGCTGCCACAGGCTACCAAATTATTACTTATTTCTAGGCTTTACACTGATCGTATCGGCTATATCGGATCGGCCGATATTTGGCATTTTTTGAAATGTTCGTGATCGCCCGTCATGTCATAAATCTCCGATCAATGATGCTATGTGATGGACCATAAAGTTTTTTGAGTCTTCACGACCGCAACATCTATGGGCGACACAAACAAACATGTCGGAGGTGTGGAAGTTTTTCAAAGTGAGAGAAACAGACATGGCACAAGCTATCTGCAATATATGCAACGCTACAGTACCTCGCAGGGGAAAACTGGCAAAAAATTTCAACGCGACAAATTTAATCAGGCACTTGGTAAAGACACATGGAGGAGCATGTCAAGTTCAAGAAACGCAGCGAGCTGGAAAAAAAAGAAAAGCAAACTCCAAAACGGATCCGAAAGCAAACAACTTTAGACAGTGCTCATCCGTATAGTTGGACAGAAGTATATAAGTACATAAACAAGTAATTTAAATATTGCTCCTCATGTGATCGGATCGGTTATCGGTTTATTTAAAGGCAGGGTGGGAGATCTTGGAAAAAGGTGCAGCTGCATCTGATGTCAATGGGTAATTGTGACGAACCCACAAACAACTAATTTCATTGCCATTGTTTGAGATTTTGGACGTACAACAAATTGGATTCTCACTAGTTTAGCTTAGTTTAGAATTTTGTCATTGGAGGTATAGATCATCACTTTCACACAAACAGGAGTCGAAACATTTATCATTTATCAACAAATTATCCACAACCAAGAAGAGATACCATTTGTTTATAAGACTATTCAATTTACTACTGCATAGGAATGTTGTAGGAATTTCAGTCTAATGTAGCTACACTGTACAGGCAGATTTTTCTGTCTTTGTTACTTAAGGAAATAAATTCCGACTAATGGAGCTCCTCTTCACTAAGCTTTCCTGGAGTGCAGAGTGTACATAAACTACTGGCATATTCAACACCTTAAAATCGGCCTGTATGTAAATCAGTGTGGACTTCAGATTCAGTGGATTTAATGGCCAACCTGAGACAAAACAACAAAAATATAGTAGATCTGACTCCTATTTTCCACAAAGCTTGAAATGCAGTTTGACATGGATCTTGATATTGCTTGTGTTGTTAAAACTCCTGCAACAACTGTAACTAATGAAATGTCACTGTTGTGTTCACAGCCTATTGCAATGCCACTATATGGATTAAAAAAAAAAAAGCATTAAATAATTTAATGCAGCTTTTAAATGATGTATTTTTTACAAGTAAGATGATATTTTTGTGGTTTGAAGCAAATTTTGTTAAACCAAACCCAAATGACTTAAAAGCTAAAAGCATTTTTATCTTGTACAGTAATAGAATGTCTCTTTTGAAAAATTAAAAACAAACGCCACTTATTTCACTTTACTTGTCATAAGCACACCCTGATCTCTTTTTCAAGCTGAGTGTGTTTGTGATCATTCAGTATTCATGCACATGCACAAACATGTGTGCACACGTACACCCACAAAAAACCCATTATCCTAGATTGTGGTACAGTCAGTCTTGTAGAGCAACCCTAAATGTGTTTAAATTGATTACAACACCAGTGTGAACCAATGAGGCATCATTTGACCTGCAAGCAATTTCTATTTTGCAATTGAAAGTTGCAGTATATTTTGTATTTGGCCTGATTTTTAAGCTCAGCGTTTCCTACAAACCTGTTTTTGCTGTGTGTTTATTTCTAACCTCACCCTCCTGTTGCTGTAAACAGATGACACTGGTGTGTTTGGGCGAGCAGTCAAAGCTTAGTGTGTGTGTGTGTGTGTGTGTGTCAGCTGAGTTCCCTGTATGTTTTCTGGCCTTGTGGGCTCTGTGTTATGTGGCAAGAGTGTCTAAGTAATACTTCATCACATGTTGTGTTTACATTTGTTTATGTGTCTGTATTCAGCTGGGAGATGCTCCAGCATTTGTACTGAAAAATAATGTCTTCCCTCCAGCTCACCCTTCCTCTCCATCTTTATCTTCATTCCTTCAATCTCCCCCATTAAGCCTATCTTCTTCCTCTTGTCCTTTTTTTCTTGTGTTCTTTGTTTAATCATACATTCTTTTTTTCCCTACAGTACAGGTCATTAATTAGATAAATTAGACAATTTAGCATATGTCAATCAACTATTTTAGAAATCTGTTTTGTAATGTGGACCTTATTTAACCTAGACTTGTCATTGTTTTTCTTCTCATAGCCATTTCCGCTTTTGCCTCGTTCTTTTATACTCAGTGTTTTTATTCAAATACTGTTCTGTAAGGGATAAAATTAAACTTGTGGCAGTGTGTATAGTGTTCTGTCAGCAAACATTTAACTGTACTTCAGTGACTTGGTTGACTTGTGGTAGACAACACTCTGTAGCACAAATTAAGATGTTCACGTGAACTGTTTTTCTGGTCCAGCTAAGGCTTCTATAGTCACATGGAGCAGCAGTAGCCTCTCTGCCCAAAAGGGGGAAACTGGAATTAATACCTTTCTTACAGTCGTTCTCATGTACATTTTGGCAGTTGCTTAGTCCTGTAGCATGGTGAGGTGTGTAAGTCAAGAACTGGCGTCCACAACACAAGTGGACATAAAGATAATTTAAGTGTCTGGAATCTCCTCACTTATCCAGGGAACTAATTACACTAATGACACAGTTCTTAACTTCAGCCTCCTTTGTCATTAAACCCTTTTTTTTCCCTTTTATCGCCTAAAACATTTTTCCACTGTTTGTTGCTTGTGTGTTTGTTGCCAATATAACATTGCACTAGTCTGTGTACTTCCAAACACACACTTGCAGTGTTATTTCAGCTCAACCCTCTGGGTCAGTCATGCTGAAGCTCCTTTTTAGTTTCCCTCCAACAAACAAAGGGTCTTTGAGTGGAAAGCGCCCACTGCACCGGGGAGCAGCACTGATGCTCTGTTTGTACGTGTTCTTGCCACACATGCTTGTCACTGTACCCAGCAGGGTTCCACTCAAGTGGGGGTTTGGAGGCTTATGACACTGATAATGGTTCTGCACTGAGGCTGAATACAGCTTCTACATTGTCATTTGTATTAAAAAGTTATTTCTTATATATTTCCTTCGTAGAATGGCACAAATTGCAAAATTCAGACAGACACGGGCCACAGGAAATTCAGTATAATGATAAATCATGTGAAAACGACAACAAAATGATACAAGTGGTAAAGTGCCATGTCCTATTGTTTTTAAATCTGGAAAACCATCTGTGGTGTCAAACTGCATGGAGTCAGCAGAAACTACACTTATTGTGAAATTGTCCAGAAATTGTTTGTACAAGCAGGTTTCACAGTTGTAGTAGTCAAAGATATCAGATGCTAAGATTCACCCACCCTGCAGGCTTTAGGGAAGTGACACCCTTTGGAGCTTCTGGTCTTTGAAGTTTTCATGAGGTCTACCTCATGTAGGATAGACAGCGGTGCTTTGATTTGTAATGTACACCTGTAATGTGAGGGGGAACTCCTTGTGTCTGTATGTGTGCTGTGATCTATATATATGAGAGTGATGTATGGGACCTGAGGCAGCACAAACATTATACTCCATAAACCAGACATTTGCAAATGAGGGAAAAAAAATCAAAAGTGCACACCTGTGCGAGTTCAGATTTCATCTTCCACTTTTTTATGCTGCACTGCTTTACATCCAACACACTGTGATGAGCACAAATTCTGTGTTTGTGGAGGAGCCATCAGATAGTGGGAGAAATTGGTGAGCAACATTCCCAGATACAGGGCATGTTCCAATTGAATTAAAGCAGTTTGTGAAAATAATGAATGTTGTGTAGTGCTTTGTCATTAGGTAACAGTGAAGATGAGGAGGATGTCTGACATGGAGCTAAGCTGATGACTCAGTGTTTAAAGCTGTGACAAAATGAAGCATACATTAGCCAAAGGTTAGAGTTGTGTAAGTTTGTGTTTTCAAGGAAATACTAAAAATTAATTATTCAGCCACTGTCCTTTTTGAATTCCTTAATCATTCTGTCGTTCTCAGACCCAAAGGAAATCTTTTGGAATGATGGCAATTAATTAGGTCTCAAATATATACTTTGTTATCTTTGTGCTGTTTTATGTTCTCCCCCGAGAGTTATGTAGTAGTGCATGTCCAATGTTTAAAGCCTTTTTTAAACTAGGTTCATTGGTGTGACTTTGGACTCTTGTTGTGTCTTTTACATTGTTTTCATCTTTTTGCTGCTTCTGTTGCTTGCATCTTGTTGCAGCTTTTATACAATTTTTGTCTTATGTCTTTTCAACTGAAGCCTTTGTGGAGTCAAGTCTTACAGACTCTTCAAGAAAACATTTATTCAAGGCTATTTTAATTCAGAAAATGAATCGACATATTGTGTAGATCTGCACTCTATCTGTCTATCTGTCTATCTATCTGTCTATCTGTCTATCTGTCTATAATGTCTATAATGTCTATTCAGGTCAAGTAGAAGGCTTTGATGTCCGCTGATAGGTGAGACATCTGTGTGACAATTTACTTGCCTGCTAACACAGACTTTAAACATTATTTTTTCCCCAACATACATTTTGACTGTAGTTGTGGATTGCAGGTTTATCCATCCATCCTCTGAACCCGCTTTATCCTCACTAGAGTCATGGTGGTCACTTGGAGCCTATCCCAGCTACTTAAGGGCGAAGGCAGGGTACACCCTGGACAAGTCGCCAGCTCATCGCAGGGCTGACAAATAGACAAACAATCACTCTCATTCATACCTATGGGCAATTTTGATTAAACAATTAACCTATCAGCATATGTCTTTGGATGGTGGGAAGAAGCTGGAGTATCCAGAGAGAATCCACGCAGACACAGGGAGAACATGTAAACTCCACACAGAAAGGTCCCACTAACAAGACTGTAAAATTAATTTGTTACACAGTACTTCATGAAGTTTACATTTTTACAGACCTAGGTAACAGTTAGCATCAGCTCATCTGTACCCCTTCAGGCTTTTGTTGTTCTGTCTCTTTGGACCAAATATGGTCACTTTGTTTGTGATGTGGTGGATAGCTCTTACGCCTCAGCAAGAAGGCTTTGGGTTTGATTCTCAGTTGGACTGGAGCCTTTCTGTGTTGAGTTTAACTGGTCTCTCTGCCCCTCAGGGTGCTCTGTTTCCTCTGCCATTAAAACAGATACATATAGGTTAATTGTTGGTGCTCCTGACCACAGTGCTGTTGAAAATCTTGAGTCGTTCTTTGAGCACCTTCAATGGCAGCTCCTGCTCATGCTAATTATGATAATGCTAGGTACTGTGTGTGAATGTGCAGAGACTGAATTTCCCTACAGGGATAATGAAGTGACTTAACCTTTAAGCTTTTTTTTTTTTTTTTTTTTTTTTTTTTTTTTTTTTAAATAAAAAAAAAAAAAAAAACAACCCAACACTGCCATGAATGTCAACCAACAGTTTGGATACCAGTGGTGACATCATGCTTCCTCCATTCACTGCTTTTGTACAGTTAATGGTCCCCACCATAAGCTTTAACATATTTTTTTTTCTGAGCAATTAATTTGTCAGAGAAAGGTATGTCTATAATTAAGAGTATTTCTTACAGTTGATTACCTACATATGAACTTTACAGTTAGGTAGGATTTAATAAGGATTATGCAATGAAGTCTAAATAGAACTTTTATCAATAGATACATTTTTTTTCTAGTGAGATCATTTTTCCTAGATCCTGTCCCTGATGTCCAAACAGAAAGTAATTATTCTTTCTATTTTAAAATGGTTGTGATTCTCATATGAGCAGGTCTATTTTGAGTATCTGTTTTCTCACCATGATCAGTTGTTTCTTCCTCTGAGAGACAGAGGTGCCAACGTCTGTTCAACCCTCCTTTTTAATGTTGCTCTCTTTTAGGTTTCACTTTTTTTTCCTTTTTTTTTTTGATCAGCCATTGATCTGTCATTGCAATGAAAGAGAACTTATTGTCAAATTTTGAAAGCAGCTAAGACTTTGGAGCATAAGGCATTGGGTCCTTGATTTTAAAACCTATGTTTATAAATATCTACTTTGATCAGTTTTTGGACTTGTAATGCAGATTATGAAAGTAGCTCAAGGCAAAAGCTCATTTCTCTGGTGCAGAGTGGTTTAATTTAGGAAAAGTACATTGTTGTTCACTCAGACTTGTGATGTTCCTTTATAACTAATTATTATTCATAGTTTATTTTCCCATGTGTCTTATCCATGACTTGTTCAGATCACTGGCTAAAAGGTATCTCAAAATATTAGACGATTTTAGGCTAAAATTCCATTAACCCTTAGTTTTACCCTCCAGGATACTTAATTTACATTTGTACCAATCAAGAGAACACTTTTGATTGGAATATAACAAGTAGAGATGGACAAATATATCACTCTTGTTGAAAGACAGTATCCCTAAATAAGATGACATTTCACCAATAGTAGTGACCAATATTTATCTGTTTTCGTATTTCTAGGTTTGTTATTTTGTTAGGTTGAGATATTGATTTCTCATTATCTTTTCTTCAGCTACAACAAGAAAACACTGGAAATATGTGCACAACCTTAAAAGACACTGAACGTAATGGGTTGTAAAGCTTAAAGTCACTAGTTGCTTTTCCATTGGGCATATGTGTAAAATTTTACTGATATTTGCTAAATGTTGAAAAAACAGAAGTGGATAATGTCAGTTTTTCCATTAAATCACAAATGCAATGATTTGTTTATTTATTATCACAAGATGACATGAGCAGTCATTCCATAAACATGACAAAGAACATAAATATAATTTTGCTTTACAGATATACTCGTTGCTGTTGTTGTTATTATTATATGTTACACCTCTTTCTCTTACTAAATTTAAAAAATGATTTGGTTTCCTCATGTGTCCACATGTATCATGCCGTGTTGTGGAAACGGATCTTTCCATTGCAGTTTTGTTGGATACACCAATTGCACTACACCTGAAAAAACACCTCGTGCCAGCTTATAAACTTTTAATAAAAAAAAACTAGAGTTTTGGCAAAATTGTTGTTTTTATCATTAGGCAAATTTTTTTATGCAAGTTATATTCAGGTCATTTGAGGGTTAATGGAAAAACAACTACTATTTGGTGTGACCCCTGACCCCATGACAAGAAGCAGCACAGTTAGAAACATCTGATTTGTTGAATGAAACCTGGTGTAAAACATTAGAAATTTACTGTATTTTCTGGACCATGAAGCACATCTGAATATAAGCCGCACCCACCAAATTTTAAAAGAAAAAAATATTTCTACAGTGCCTGACAAAAGTCTTGTCGCTTATCCATTTTGTAGAAACAGCAGCTTATAACCTGACTTTTAACTAAT
>JAQQZY010000005.1:1718595-1732169 GCA_030068375.1 Ostorhinchus rueppellii
TTGTAGATTTTACACATAATTTTGGAGGGTTTTAGCTTTCATATGTGCCATTTCTAAAAACAATGGATTAGTTAAAATCAGGTTATAAGCTGTTGTTTCTACAAAATGGATAAGCAACAAGACTTTTGTCAGGCAGTGTACATATGTAGGCTGCAGCTGATTATAAGCTGCAAGTGTCCATGTTGTAACATGACTAATTTACACAGAAAGATGGTAAACAGAAAATTTTTAAAAACATTTATTAACATATTGTAACTGCTTTTTTCCAAAAGTGCCTGTAACACAGGAGTAACACAGCAGCAACACATCAGTAACACGGCTGGTTTAAAAAAACCCAGAAAAGTCATTGGTCGCTGTCTCCATCTTCCTCCTGCTCACTGAAACCTTTGAAGTCCTCTTCTTCAGTGTCAGAATTGAACAGCCGCAGAAAGGCTCTGCCACACACCTTCTCAGTCTCTCTTTCGTTGCCGCTCTGTGTCACTTTCATCTCGAGGCAAAGTTGCCACTGAGCTATTTCCTTCTTGGACAGCCAGATCAATTGCTTTTAACTTTAAAAGCTGCATCATATGCATTTGTTCGTGTGTTTTCCATGATGAGTGTGTGTGTGTGTGTGTGAATGAGTTAAGATTAAAACTAATGTCTTTCTCGCTGCATCACCTTTTGTTCCTGACTCTCGCTTTTGCACTTCCTGCTAAGAGTGCCCCCTGGAGTCCATTATCCTGTAAAAAATCTATAGATTAGCTCCATCATACTATAAATTGCAGGATTCAAAATGTGGGGAAAAAAGTAGTGATTTGTAATCTGGAAAATATGGTAATGCAATAAATCTCATAATGTCTGAAGAAAAGGGTTAAGTTCCAAGGGAGGTCACACTAAATCCCACCTCTTAATAGAAACAGTTTTTTACCTGAAACTTGTGTTTTTACTCCTGTACTTCTCATATATCCAAAATGTATCTTCATACAGAAACTGAGAAATGCATTTGTGTGATCATTATAACTTCACCAAACCAACAAACCTAATGTTTTCCTTGGACTTGTGCATATTCTGTATACAGAGAGTTGGACTTGTAAAGACAATACTTTGGAGCAGGGAAAAGCCAACAGATGATTTATTTAAATTAATGATCTGAAAGGTGAAATGCCCATATTTCAAAAATAAACATTTTACATCATTTGGCAGGCTGTCGAGATTTGCCAGCTGAAGGAAATTTAGCTGTGGAAACTCAGTCCTTTATTTCACGTATACTGACTATGGTTGTACTTAGTGCAACACTGGAACCTGATACTCAGCTGTGACCAAACCTGTGGGAGCACTTGTTTTAAAACCAATTAGTTTGTGGACCATACATTTGAGTAGTATATACAAAGTGAGCCTAAACTTTGACAACTAGATTCCGGGGACACTCACACCAAACTGATCACCTACAAGGATTAATGTTTTCAACTCCCAAATTTGACAAAAATACAAAATCTAGCTGCAACCAAACCAAACATTAGGCCACCACTATGCTTGCTCCTTTTCTGTGGTACTGTACGCGCCTGCAGTCATTGGGTGATTTCATGGCTTTTAACCAAACACAAAGACTCTATTATGATTCTTCCCCTGAAAATATCTCATTTTCTCTCTGTCCCGTTCCTTCTCTCTTCTTTTCCTCTCTTCCCCCTCAAACTCTTCCTTCCTCCTCCTCTGCACATTCACACTTTCACCCAGCCTGAGACACAATATAAAGCCACATTTTCCACTTTATTACCTCATTCTGATTTTGGATTTGGGGGGGGTGAAAGTGAAAAGGGGGAAAAACAGAAGTGGAAGAAATGAGAAACGACAGAAGGCAAAGAACGGAGGTAGGATGGAGTGTGTGTAATTATTAGCACAGTAATTTGGCCTCATCTCCTGTTGTCTCCCCCCTTTGCTCAGCCTTTGAAGTCTCCTCCTCCGGACTACCCACAATGCACTTGGGAGAAATGCATGAGGGCGCAGAGGAGTACTGCAATGGGGGTAGATGGGAATGTGGGTCAAAATGTATGTAAGAGAATTTCTGAATATGCTGATGATGAAAAAGATGCTGGAAATGAGTCGGAGGGGCTCAGTTTTGTACCGTTTGGCAGATTGCTTGTGCTGCTTTTTTCGTGTTGAATCCCCTCCACACACACACTTGCCCGCACTCACATAGACACACACTCACACACATCATTCATGTCTGCCAGATGCTGTACTCTCAATTCACACACACGTCACATGAGTCTCTTTGTTTTGGTTTGCTGCGGAGATAAAACCCTGCTCTGTTACACTCCTCTGTAAGGGAGACAAAGAGTGCTTATCACACATACAGTGCTGTGTGTGACAGAGAGAACAAGTGTATGTGTTTGTGTGCGAGTGTTTTCCAATACAGTCATTTGATATTTCCATCACAGGTTTTATGAGCTGGAGTTTTCAGTCTCATTAGGTTGAATTTTATTTCCTTTTTTCTCATTACAACATAGTGTGATAGCCCTGCCTTTGTGTGCATGTGTGTGAGGATGTGTGTTGCGTCATCAGATCTGCATGCCGATATGGCCACCGGGGCCAGCGTGACACACTTCCCCTTTAAAAGTGGGCTAATCACACACAAGTTACTGGATAGACCAACTCAAACACTTCAACTAAGAGAAACGGGAAATAAATGAAAATAAACAATGTTAAGAGAAGAAGAAAAAACAATGATGGGGGTTTTTGTTTTAGGTTTTCACAGGTGGTAATTCACCTGAATTCCCTATTTATTTAACATTTTTAAGACAAATGAGGGAAAACCCAAGTGTCTGAATTGTCTTGGATAACATGACCATGTAGGGAATGAAACAAAACAAATATGTGGTTATACTGAGGTAGCAATGTTTAAAGAAGCTCGTCTTTTTTTTTTCTATTCAGATTTGTGTATCCATGATCAGCAGTACTTAATAGTAACATGATGAATGTGTTTTTACCAATGAAATGAAGGTTTGTTTTTGTTTAGTTTTTTTCCCACTTTATATGTAAGACAAAGTTGGGCAAAAAGAGAACTTTTTTTTTTTAAATATTCCAAAACAGTCATTATTTAACTATTCAAATAATATTCAAAATTCATTTCGTAACAACACCAATTCAAGAGGCAAATAAGATTTTTCTAAAAAATACCCTTAACTTAAATTCTCCATTTGTATTGTGTGCTGCTAGATATCTCAAAACAACAGCAGCCAAAGTCAGTTATTGCAGATTGTCAATCCACCAGTTCTTTTACCGGTCACAATAAAAATTATAGACTCACCCACTGCGTGACTTCATGGTCTTAAGTCTGTAGGTAATTACTACTAATACATATTAACCAGGGATGTGCATGAGTAATTTATTAGTCAAAATGTTTTCCATAACTGACATCTTCTTTAAGGGTCAAGTAATTTAATTAGGCTGGGGGTGGAAGCAGGTGGAAATATTTTCCAGACCTTGAAAAGTCTGGAATTTTGTGTGAAAGTTGGATGGTGAGAGGAAGCCAGAGTACCTGGAGAGAACCCATGTAGATATGGGGAGAACATGTAAACTCCACACAGAGAGGTCCCATCCCCATCGACTGGTGTTGGAATTGAACCTAGGCCCTTCTTGCTGTGAGGCATGAGTGCTATCCACTGTCGTCCTTTTTTTAAAATTTTCATTTTGGATGGAGGGCTTGTGTTGACAATGACATCATGAATAATTAACTGATCAGCTTATATTGGCTTGAATATTTGACTTGAAAATTCCCTTTGTATAAACCCTTTTCTAATTGATGGTAAGATAATAAAATATATGGCAGGATAACTGATATATTAAACCAAGCTGCAAATTGTTGTTCATTTTAGTTCAACTGACTGGTTTAATTACATGGCACTCAACAGACAACAAAGAAACCAGTAAAACTCTGTTGAAAAATGTATATTTGACATTCATGAAATGAAACCTTATAATTAATTAATTCCTCATTTGGTAGCCTGTAGAGCTTTAATTAGTCAAATGGTGACCTGCTGAGGAGAAATTCAGGTCATGTCCCCACACACGCACAGACAAAAACCTACAAGCATATCCTGCACTCTGCAAGTAACGAGTTTCCTGCATGCTGTGTGGTTGTCTATTGGGTGAGATTGCGGTCACCTGCACTGACGCTGATTGATGAAGTGATTCTCGCCACGCAGTGTTGTGAATGACAAATTGCTCTAGGGGTGCATGTGCAGACAGATGGTGTCTCATGAGTATGAAAAGCTAACGACCTTGAAAAAGAGAGAGACGGTGATGGCATGGGTCAGTTTGTTTTTGCGCCGAGGGTCGGGCTGGACGGGCGGGGCGCTTCTGCTGCTGCTTCCTTACTGCATTTCCTCCACTCGCCCTGCATGGCCCTTCCTCACACACATATACCCACACCACACACACTTACATGGGGCGTTAACACAGCGACACAATGAGCAGAGACTGGCTGGAGGGACACTGAGCAAGGTGTTTCCTGTGACCTGGGGGACTGCTGCGTCAACACAAACATGGTTGTCTGAAGCCACACTCGTGTGCTTCCAAATGTGTGTGCCTAATAATGACTGATCTGTATCCCTCTCCTCCCATTACTGTTTCACCTTGTATAAATGTGTGGGTGTGTGTAAGTGAAAACAGCTGTATTTAAGTCAGTAATATTCATCTTTTATTCTTGCTTTGTTCATGGTTTATTCATGTGCTGTTAGAGCATTTGCGGGGAGGAATGAATATTGGATTAAAAGCAGCTTTGGTTTATTCATGAGTTGAGATATTTTTGACTATGGGGGGGCTTCAGGAATCCCCTGTGCTCTGCTCATACCCACTCAAAAATTCATGTATTAATACAGTACAGCAAAAAGAGCTTTGAATGCAATGTGTTTGTTTGTCTCTTTGTATTTATTCGTTATTGCTGAAAAAAATCTATACATTATGCTGCTGTGTGTCATGCAGATCTTGAACTGCCCACTATGGAGAAGATGAAGAGGATTAAGAAGCGTCTGTCGTTAACGCTCCGCTCCAGCCAGACTATCGATGAGTCTCTCTCGGAACTGGCAGAGCAGATGACCATTGAGGACGGCGGGACCAAGGACAATGGTCAGTCTTTTCTATGACTGCTTAAAGAAATGGCAAACAAGCAGGTCATCCCAGTTAAAAGCTGGAGTACCTCTCTTTTTAGAAGAAATCTAGTGCATAACCAGTAACTCATTTACGTGTTCTCTAAACTTGAATATTCATTTGTCATTACTAGAAGATTTTATAAGCATTTTCCTGCAGCAGGGACCTCAGAAGATCAGTTCATATATAATCTCTTTTCAAAAATGGGTCTGTTCAAGTGAGAATTTGTTAACAGTTAATAGTGAAAAATGTAGTAAATATTTATCTGGAATCAGTGGCACTGACTAAACAGAGAAGGAAATTCCACAGGTCTGTTTTTCGCCATATCTTCCTGTACATGTCCATCAGCAGCCCTGTAAAACCAAACACACACACAGAGCTTTCAGTGTCTTGGTAGCTCTCCTGGGTATTAAATTATGAAGTTGATGAAAAGAGAGAGAGAGAGAGCAGTGTGTGCGTCAGTAGCAGCTGTAATGGACTTCCAGTGAGTAGTTCTCTATTAAGTTATGTAACAGTACTAAGAGCTGACACACACTTCGACAGGAGCTCTGCAAGTGAAAAGGTAGTATATAGCATTAACATGTAGGCATATAAATATACACGGATACACTTTGTATTGTGAAATTAAATTAGGCAGAAGGTTATGTAACTCGGACTGTTTTGAGAGGCAAATTATTGTGCATGTGATTAGCTGGCACTTTTAACAACTGCCAGAATAAATAAATATGTACATCTGTGTTTCCCAAATTTGAATATGTGTAAATATCACATCATTCTTGTGTTCATGACATTAATGGGGATTGTCGGATTGCAAGGGGAAATTAAAATCCCACAAAAGGCTGGTAACTAGAAAGTTGTCTTAAATTAAACATTATTTTTTACAGAGCTGATGATAATGGAGATAGTTTAGGACTGATATAATGTGCTTCTATCTCATTTCTATTGAGAAATGCTTATGTAGATTAAAGAAGACAGTTAACTTTAGTCATGGTTGTTTGATCTGAATAAGGACAAACTGAAAATATTCTTTGAGCGAGCAGATTTCTGGCCCATTAACCAGTCAAAAACAGCCAAATTTACAACTAGCCCAAATATAGCCTCTTTTATTGTCAGTAATGCATCACATCTCTTATTTGTCATATGTCTTGACGTGTACTTTAATGCACCAAGAAACTGTGTTCATTTCTTAAATGCAAACAATCCTATGACTTAGAATTTAAAGGTCACTTGACATGAGGACGGTTGGTAGCAGCAGAAATAATAACCTAGTAACACTACATCTGCTGCTTGTATGTGGCAGGCCAGCGTGATGCAGAGCTACCAATTGTCTTTGTGCAATTTGTTTTATTTTTTGTACTAGTAGCAGTTGGACTCTTGAGGGCCAGGCTGCAGGGAAAACACTCCATTGTCATATTTACCTACAGGATTTCCTTGCTAATTAGAAGTGGAAATTTGATTGCTGATTGCCCTTCACATGCTGGGGTGTGAGGCTCTTCCTCATCAGTAGAATATACATTACTTCTTATCACCTATCTTATGCTCACTGGGCGTCATGCAACAACATTTGTATATTGACAACCTAAAGGCAGTTGCCGTAAAATATGTCTGCAAAATCAAAAAATGATGATTTTTATATTTCAAGATTACATCAGAGCTTGAAATAACCAGACTACACCCTCAGTCATAAAGCTTCTTACGAACAATAGGTTCATACGAATCTCCGTGTTAGTACAAGCTGTGGCGTTCCTAGACATTTGTGGAGAAAGCAGTAGTTTCTTACAGCTGTCTTATGAAGTCAGTACGGCTGCTGGTCAAAACACAAGAGCATGTTGAGGCTGCTGTGAGAAAATTCTGTAATTTTGTGTCGTTCAAACACCAGTTGTCATGGTCTTTGTAAGGGTGTCTTTAGACCTTCCTACATCAGACCTACGACCACTTCATGAATTATTTGGTCGTAAGGTGTATTTACGTCAGCCCTACGTGAAACTCACGGCATTTTCAAGTCATTGGTAGGAAGATCTTGCATTGTCTCAAAATATTTAGATCGGTATATAAACAGTGGCTCTGTAATGAAAGTCCCATGTCATGATCATCGCATTTAAGACGTAATGATACCCACAAGACTGACACTTCAACAGCTACAAGATGAAGAAGAGGAAGATCTAGCTGTTATTTTGGGTGTTTCAGTCCAACACCAGCGGAAGAAGAGGGACATTCTAAAGCGCTTAACATAAAAAGAAAAAAAATGACACCTTAATGTAGTTTAATGCCCCAGGACAGTGATCAGTCATCACCAAAGTTCATGTGGACATCTGTAGTCATGTCTACTTTCACCTCTGCAAAAAAGACTTCATATAGTTTAATCTTAGGGTACTTTTTATTCATTATTTCATTCATTCATTTTCTGAAATGCTTGGTCCATTTGCGAAGGCACTGGAGCCTACCCCAGCATTTGAGATGTCCACGTGTGCATATGTGGTGATTGTTGATCCTGGTTTCACATATCAAATTATGTTAAGCTGTTTTTACATGACGCGCGTTTGATGTGTTTGGGATTGTGCGCTGTCCGTGGTGCTGAAATACACATTATTGCGGATTAACAAACCTGTACTGTTAGGACATCAGATGAAGACATTTGAAGTAGAAGGTATAGGAATAAAACAAAGATACATATGAATCGCAGAGGGAAGTGAACATTTAAAACACCAACTGTTGAACACATCCCTCACTCAGCTCCTTGTCCCTGTGGACTGTGTATTATCTGTCTGAAGATTTGTTTCAAGTTTATTTTTCCATTAAGAAGACACTATATTTTCTTCTGCACAGTGCATTTGAGTCCACTCATTCACTCAGTCTTGAAAATTTTTATTCGACGCCATCAAAGAATGCCAGGAATGATGCATAAATGCCACACTACCGCCTATAAACACCTTACGTCCACCTTAAGAAAGCCGTGCGAATCTCTGTGCGTCTGTTCATATGAACACCATAAGGGACCCCTAATAAAACCTTGATGTGTTCTTGAGATCTACTTGCGATCACTACAGGAACATGTGGGTTCTGGAATGGCCTCCTGATTCACAAACGTTGTGCATTGTTCTTACGTTATTTGTAAGGCATTCATTCGTGCACCGTGCAAAAGGAGGCTTCGTACTGCGTTCGTAGAAAATCTTGGACAAGACCCCTCACCTGGCTACGAACTTCAGAACAGTTGAGAAACACTCCATTCTTATACGGGTGCCTTGAAGGCCATAGGAAATGATCTATAAATCTTTCACATTTGTGGCATTTGTGACTGAGGCTTAAAACATTCTTAAATCTGATGCATTTTCCTGCATTGAAAAAATGCAAATTGAACAAAGCTTTAAAGTAGAAAATTGATGAATGCTAAAAATTCTCTTAAATCACTTCTATGGAGCAATTAAAATGAAACTGCTTGGTACAAGTGGCTTTTACATGAGCCTTGTTGTTTGTCATTTCTCACTTAAACCTCAGAATCAGCCTTAAATGGCTTCATTAATTTTCATGTTGTGTTTCAGAGCCCTTCATGAGGAATGGCCGTCCCCCAACCTCCCACAGCATGCACTCTTTCCTGCACCAGTACACAGGCTCTTTCAAGAAGCCCCCTCTCCGTCGTCCGCACAGTGTCATTGGTGGCACCCTGGGGTCCTTCATGGCCATGCCACGGAATGGCAGTCGTCTAGGTAAGACACACATACACGTGTTTGCATACTTCCACACATGACACATACTCAGTTGGAAGGAAATGAGTAGTGGGAGAGCAGATGGCATCCGGGAACAAACAGGAAACGTGTCACAGTCCTGAGATTTCCGTCCTCTTTCCTTCTTTTAGCAAGCACACTGTTGCCTTGGAGACTATCTCCTTGTGAGGCGGTTTCTCTCTTCACCCTCAGCTGAGCTGTTTGCACCAGAGTGACAGCTGGATGGGGGATTCAGTGAAACATGACACATGACGTTTCCTGTGTGAACTGATTCATCCCAGTCGTTCCGAAGCGCTTCGTCTCATCTGAGGGCTGGTTAGAAAGCGACGGAAGGATGATTCAAAGCAGCAGCACTTCTGAAGCGGGGAGTCTGGACAGTACAGAGAGTAGTGGAATTATTCACAGGACAGGCCAGTGTGAAACAGAGGAGTTGAGAGAGAAGCCTTGTGCCTTTGTTGAATATTTAGTGAAGCTGATCTGGGATGTGAACGAATGAGGTATGCAGCAGACAATTAAAAGGCTTTAATAAGGTTCTCACGAGCAGCCTTTTTTCATCACGGTACTGAAGCAGTTCGGAGCCTCAAAAATCCAGACCTCATGTCTTATCTTAGTGTTGAGGCTTATCATGATTTGACTTCAGATCTTCATAGCATACCTTGAATGTGTGTCGAGGGTTCCTTAAAAACAAACATTGTTTACTTTATGTCTGTCAGCTGTGAGAGCTTGTGCTTTCATTTCATTGTACATTTAGATGAAAAAATTATTCCTTGATTTAGGATTTGTAGAAAAGTGATGACGTGATGGAAGATAAATGAAATAAACTAATGGAAAATGTAATAAATATCAGTGACATGACAGCTTCACCTGTTGCTGTGCAGTCAAAAGGTGGAAACTGAATAGTACAGAGTACTGAATAATAGAGATGTGGTGACAAAAAGTTCAGAGCTGCAACAAGCTTTTTTTTACTTGTTTACTTGTTTCTTACATTTGCTTGAAAATGTAAATTTTTGCTGGTTGTCAATATAAATTATCAAGCTCTTTATCATGTCTAATGGTAAACTGAATATCACCAATTTGTGGAGTTTTTAAATGGAACACTTTAGATCCTTTACCTTGGGCAGTAGGAATTCATAATAGGCAATATTCTAACATTTTGTAACCTTTTAAGTGATTAATTAATCATCAAAATATTCAAATTACAAAATAGTTCTCAGCTTCAAGGCAAATAGAAAGCTCCGAAGCACCTTGAATAAATACATGGTCCCTGGTGGTTGCATCTCCGAACTAGTTTTTGTAGACTTTTATTGAAGCGGAGAACCTGTTGAGGCTCGCATTGGACCCTGGCCTAATTAAGAGGACTTGGATCTGAAAACAGGACAGCTAAGTAGGACAGTGATGCCGGCATTGAGGCTGTAGTGTGTATACTTATTAGCAGAGCCTCTAAAGATAGAAGAGCAATGACAATATGGAGGGATAAGCAGAGAAGGAGAAAAATTGTGAAGTCTCAAGAAATAAAAGGTATCTCCAAAGGGAGGGAAGTATGTGTGGATGATGACTGGAGATCAAAGATGGGTGGAGAATTAAACCCTGAAAGGATTTTTGAGAAATAAAGAAGATAACTGAAGTGTTAAGGGAAAAAGAAAAAGAACTGTGAGCAATATAAAGACTGGTTAGGCTTGTGGGAACCAAAAGAATAAGAGGAAGTGAAAATATTGTCAGAATAAGATTTTGGATGTTATTGGAGAGGGTGATGGAAGACAAAATAGCAGGAGATAACAAAAAGGTATGTGAAAGTAAAAGGAGGTTGAGAAAAGAAGAAAGTAGGACAGATGAGATAATTTGGAGGCAGGTAGTAAAGGAATGTGTTGAAACGATGGAGGAACAGGAGGGAGTCTGATGGGCCGCTGCCTACGAAAACAGAATGGGAGTAAAAGAGGAATATGAAAAATGAAAGCGAAAGAAAGGGAGAAGTGCGAAGAGATAGTGTAGTGAAGTAAGTGGGTCAAAAGCATGTGAGTAAGAGACAAAGGAGAGAAAAAGTCAAGTTTTCAAACATAACAGCTGCAAAGTCTGTACGGTAATTGAAAAGGGGAGGGAAAGGGATAAGTCCTACTATTGTGTTAATTATCTAGGGCTGAAATTAATGTATGTACAGAAAGTTTTCTTAATGTCTATTCATTTATTCTGGAACAAGAAATACATTATATGCCCACTATCATGTTCAGGCTCAACAACACTGGACCAGAGGATCCAATTCACAAAGGTACAACTTGGAAGATTTCAGACATCAGTCATACTATAGATGACCACATCTGAAGGCCAAAGCTTTAGTTGTTTTTCACAGCTTTAAGTTGGCTATAAATGTTGAATTTGAGATTAAGTTAAATCCACTGACTGATCATTTCCACCCCTCACGCAACTTTTAAGACAATTAAGTAGTAGGGTGTAGCCTTGTCTCCATGATGGTTACTGTGGAGATACAAAGCTTTGATTTAATTCAATCAGTCAATCAAATTTTATGTGTATAGCGCCAAATCATAACAAAAGTCATCTCATGACACTTTACGTATAACATTTAATTCTGTAATCAGCTGTGCAATTTTACATAAATTCAGTAAAAACATGCAAAAGTTGGATCAACTTCAATTGACATGGGGAAGAGAGCTCAAAATGTCACTTCTTTAGAAGGAGACTTTTTTGGCTATACTTTCAATTGTATGTAACAAAAAGGTTCAATGAATGATTAGTTCAACATTTGATTTCATTCTGTGTTGATGGTACATGGTTGAGAAAAACACTCCAGTGGTCCTGTTTGTATGAGTTATGCCAAGTGGGAAGTGGACTTGCAGTATGTAATGAAACTATATATCAGTAGACACAGTTTAACTTGCAGTACACCAGACTCTTCTCACCACTATGGGTTAACATTAAATATATGAATTTGAATGGATTTGAACTTGTGTAAAAACAACCATATATGGTGCACTGAAGACGATAACCAATGATATTTGGATTCACAAAGAAATGCACACATGTAAATAATGGTTCACTGAGACAGTTACTATGTACATAAACATCAATGCACATCAACAAGTGTATACATAAGGCACCTGGAGAAGACGCAAGGGATAACTTAAAATAGAATAATAATCTGCCCCAGATCAAAACCATGCAACAGTTCCATCCTTCAGTTCATTACATTAACATCCATCAGTTTCAAATACGTTCTCTCCTGTTCTTTCAACAAAACATTTCTGGTTACAGTCAGTCATCTTCTGAACCGCTTTACCCTTGAGAGGATCGCTGGAGCCTATACCAGCTACCTATGGGTGAAGGCAAGGTACACCTTGTGTGGCCAGTTCATTGCAGAGCTGACATATAGAGATGAAAAAAACAGTCGCTCTCATTCACACCTTCAGTCAATTAAGATTAATCAATTAACTTACTAGTGCATATCCTATGCAAACACAGGTAGAACATGCAAACTGCACACAGATGTTGGAATCAAACCCAGGACCTTCTTGCCATGAGTTCTATCCACTGCACCACCATGCTGCCGTCTGGTTATAGTATGCTATAGTATTACAGTGACCATCTGCTGTAGTATACTGAGTTCTGGTACTCCAGCACAACACAACATTTAGTTAAAAATGCATTAAGTTAAGATTAGTCAAAAAACTTGTACAGTGTTTTCGGTATTTCCTCTGAGATTAGATGACCTCAAAAAGTTCACATACTGGTGTTGTGAAACTGGGTACATGTAGAGTTTTGTAGACAGTGTTCATTGACAGGAGTGGGCCATCTCGGTCAAGAACTACAAAAACTACAGCATCGGTATTTCTATGTCCTAACTTATGGAATACTTGAGAAATATTAAGAATTATTCAATTTTTGAATAATTTTGCACATATAATCTCCATCAACATAAGCCTTAGAAAGATTTCTTTCTCCTCCCCTTTCTCTACTCTGTGCCTTCACATTTGATGACAGACTGCGTGGTTACAGGCGCCGACACACTGATGACAGAGAGCTGCTCAACCATGGCTACTCATTAACTGTGTATATGTGGGTGTGTGTGTTTGCGGAGGAGAGGGAGGGTTGTGGTTTGTACATTAATACATTTTGCCCTGGTGTGACATGGTGTAGTGTGAGTTTTACTGCCCTGAAGGAAGTGGTGCAGGTTGGGGTGTTTAATCTTTGACCTCAGGGCTTATAAGGGTCTTACAAGTGTAGTTTGAGGCCTACCAGAGGAACTAATATTTCTGTTCAGTCTTTAAATCATATGAAATATATTATAATGTCATTACTACCAATAATAAAATGGAAAGCTGCTGCAGCCATCTTTGCTACAGCTTCTGCTGTCACTATGACCAATAAGAAAATCACTCACTATTGTTTTAATTATTTGTTAAAAACTTTTGCATTCATTAAAAAATGCTAATATGAGTGATATACTGAAGATATACTGATCTTTCTCATGTCACTCAGGCAAAAAAAAAAAAGACATTAAAGATGTCACATTTGGGTTTGGGACATTTTGGAGAGCACTTTTTACATTTTTCTGGCATTTTATCAACCAAAAATATTAACAGAAATAAACCTTATAATACATGCTATTATTTGAGCCAGTATGTGTAATATACAGTCTCCTCCAAAAGTATTGGAACAGCAAGTTCAATTCCTTTGTTTTTGTTGCATACTGAAGACATTTGGGTTTCAGATAAA
>JAQQZY010000005.1:1920445-1933006 GCA_030068375.1 Ostorhinchus rueppellii
GGCTTGGAACGGATTAGGGCATTTACATGGAAAACACGTCTCTACTAACGAAATTATCTACTTACAAAACTACTTCTGGAACGGATTAATTTTGTAAGTAGAGGTACCACTATATATATAAATAAAAGACTTAACTTTTTACATTTTATATTCTCTTTCCAAATTTTGCACTTCAACTCTTTCATATGTGTTTTTACATTTTTGGATTTCATGTGGTTTTCTTACTTGCTGTTTTTAATCACCCTGTACATGTTTCTTTTACGTTTTAAATGTGTTTCTTTTTTCCGCTCGTTGTATTTCTATGTCCTGTGTGAAGCTCCTTGAATGGCCTTGTTGCAGAAATGTGCTACAAATAAACTTGCCTTGCCTCTATCTATGGATATAAACAACAAACCAGTCCAATGACATCTGCAAACAAAATGTTTTCAACACATTTGGGTTGAACTTCTCCAAACTGAAGATGGAACTGCGTCATCAGAAGCGTCTGTGGAGGCACCAGCCGTCATGTCTCAGACTGCTCATTATTGAAGGTTTTATGGTTCAGTTTTAGTTTTAGGAGTGGATTAAGGAAAAGACCCAGGGTTTGATTTAATACAGAGACCGTCTGTAAGGATGGGATTAGAAACCCACTCAGGATTTACTCATATACAGACCAAACCACAGCCTTTTCCTGACCCTAGCAGGAAGTCCACAGGAGCAGCTCAGACTGGAGGGAAGAAAAAAAAAAAAGCCTTCTAACTAAATGAGTTGATAATATGTCTTTATGTCCAGTCACAGGAGGTTACATTTTATATTACTGCCAGACAAACTGCAGTTCTACTTCTGTAAGTGTGTCTATAGCCTGGACAGTTTCAGTACGTATTACTAGTATATGTTTTTTGTATAGTGTATTTTTCTTCACTACTGTATGAATAGGGCTGTGTACTGGGAAGAATCTGCCGATACGACACAAATCCAAATACTACGATCACAATACGATAAATCATGATACTGTTAAAACGGCAATTTTTTTGTTTTTTTAAGTGATTATTTCCTTGAAGAATTGAATTACACCTGAAATCTGCAAAAATACTAAACACATTTTTATTTGATCCCAACAGGATCTGATGCTACAAAATGTTCCTGTTCAAACTTCAATTCTATTTTACAGTCATTAGCGTTTCAGATCCTGCTCAAATGTTCATATTCTATTAGTTTATAACATTATTTTTGTGTGATCCCAACAAAGGAACAATAAAAAGTGCTTTTAGGATGCTTCAAATAACCAATATTTAATAAAACAGAGTTCAATAATAATAAAGAAAAACAAAACCAAAAATCCACCTCCCCATATCTGCATTTGAATAAATACCTTAAAATATCCATACACCACTTTATAAAATCGACACAGTGTCGTGAAATGAAATATCGCGATATATTGCAGAATTGATATTTTCTCACAGCCCTACGTACGATGCATATTTTCTTGCTCTTTATCCTGTTGTTGTGACCAATGAGTTTCCCTGTTGTGGATCTATAAAAGTTCATCTCATCTAATTGAGGGAAATTACGGAGCAGCAGAAGCATGAGCGAAAAAATAGAAAAGCAGAACACAGGAGCGAACAGGTTTTACACAATAAATAAGACCTGGATAATTAAAGTGTACGGTGTGAAAATAAACTGCACTGTTTAATATAATGAATAGAAAGTTTATATGTAGTTTATTTTCATTACATCTATTTTCTGTCTATACCACCAAACTCCTTGTTTTCAGAGTCAGATTACTTTTTATTACAGATTACTTTAAATCAAATCAAATTTCAAATCAAATTTATCTACATAGCACCAAATCATAACAGGAGTGATGCCGTGACTCTTTACATTAGGAGCCGGTGGAAACCAGACTCATTAATCCCAGAGGAAACTGTCAGTCTGTCTTCATGTACTTGGTGAATAAAGCGGATTCTGTATTAACGTTAAATCAAAGTGACTGATGCTTCTGTTGACATTTTATTTCGCCGCCTCTCTCCAAATGACCCGCCTGAGTCTCTTCCTCTGCCGCTGACATCACAGTCGGGCTTTACAGTCCTCACCGCCACCGCTGCCGCCGCCGCCGTAACTCCAGCCCCGACTGCAACTCTAGCCCTTGCCTTCATCAAGTCACTGAGGATGACACCGCCACCACAGCCCGCCCCTCCTCGCCATGACGACAGATCACATGCCCAGACACACTTCACACGCCGGGTCATGTGCCGTGTTGTGTTCTGGCTCGTATCGCGCCGTGTTAAGGCCTGGCTTTGGTGTGACGGCGCTGAATTAGACAGATCCTGATATAAACGCCGCCCGGTCGTCTCATGATTGGTTTATCTTGGGGAACAAAGCCTTTTGTCTTGGCCTCGGCCGAAAAGGGAAACCGTCGGGGCGCTGCGCCGGCGGGGTTCATGTCATTATCGATGTAGATCTGCGCTGGCGGTGCCGAGGCCGACCCAGCGTTTGAAGCTTTACAGGGAGACAGTCATCTCTCTCACACAGGGAGAGCCAGACTCTCAACTGTCTCCTCTGAAAATTGGATTTCTATCCCCTGAGATTAGGATCAGGCTTCCCCCGGCTCTGGAAGAAAAACACGCCACCCTCTCAGCCCTCACTGTCATCCCCGTGACCTTTGACCTCCCAGGACCAGCCAAAACACTGTTCCAGCACTGTTCCATTTAAAAGTTCGCACAGACCAAGATCAGATGGAATTCCCGAATGTTGTTCTGGTCCGGTCCGATAAACCAGGATGGACTGGACGCTGACTCGTACGGACTTGGCTGGAAAATATCCCAAGATGCATTTCATTTTACAGGGTATTTGCTCTTTATCCAAATAAAAATCCCAGACTTTTTCAAAACTGCTATTTTTCCTCCTTGACTTTCTGTACTTTTATACATGTGTTCCCACTTTTTCAGCTCAGATTGTACCTGTTCTGTGAAGCAGAAAAGTTCATTTGAATAAAAGTATGAACGCAGAATCTGAGACGGATCTGATAAAGACTCAAAATCTCTTGGTATGTCATGAGAGTTCTAAAGGCATTTGGTGTGCTATACATACACATTTTTGCTCTTTTGCGTGTTATTAAAAGACCATTTAGTCATTTTTCAATTCACACCAAGATCTCTTATTGACATAACCGTAACCATAACCCTCAGTACAGTTTTAGGTAGTGAGCTGTGCAACCGCGATGTGCACGGCCAATTTTCAAAAACCACGGTAAAAAAAACAGTGCATGTCTTGTCCAAAGCTGTGCTAATTATCTATATAATTGTGTCTCATCTTGTCCGTTTCTAATTTTGGCTAAATCCATCTTTTTTTCACTACAAATACAGTGAAAGATCATCTGAAGTACACAAGCAGCAGCTGACTTCCAGTTCTACATTTCCCCAAGAAACATTCGATCTGATTGGTCCATTGATGTACCATTTGAAATGAGGCCTCTGATTGGCCTTAAAGTCGATCCTGGCGATACCATCCCCCCACCAGCTGCCAGGAAAACAACAGCAGCAGCAGCACCCCCAGCTCTCAGTGTGTGGTTTATAACCCGTACAGATAACACACGAATTAAAAGTGTCATTTATTTACGCAAATTATATTTCACTGACAAACATTTTCAAAACCTATGAAAATCCTCAAAGTGCCTGACGATCACACAAACCAGTTTGACTAGAATCATTCCAGTCCAGACCTGAGTGAAAATACATCAGGTTTTTTTTTTTACATGTTTTCCTCGTGTCTTTTTTAATCTTTCAGGTTTTGTGTGTCTTTGAACATACTCTAAAGGTTAACAGCTGGCTCTGGCTCAGTTAGTCGAGTGGATCGTCCAAGGTCAGACGTCTGAATCCTGGCTCCAACTGTCCACATGTCCAACTGTCCTTGGGCAAGACAATGAACCCTAAACTGGTCCCAGTCGGGTCTGGGAGCAGGTGCCCACTGGTGTACGAGTGTGTGAATGTGAGGCTTTATAAAGAGGAACCATAAAAGTGTACAAGTTCACTTCATTTACCATTTAACTCTGACAGAAACTTTTCTCCATAGTTTATTAAGACTTTCACATAAAATTCCAGACTTTTCAAGGTCTGGAAAACAGCATTTTGAAAATTCTAGACTTTTTCAGACTTTCGAGACCCGCACAAACATCCTGTAACACAGTGCAACATGTCAGCATGTTTCTGTCACAATGTTAACGTTAGCTTCACTAAACAAACCGCTGACATTAACGTTAACGGAGGGGTTCCTGGGTTTCCTCTGGAATCATGTGAGTGGAGGCGATGGTGGGAATAGTCTCACAGGAAGTCCAACACCTACAGCGGAATGAGACACATGGAAGATCGGATGCTGCTGCTTTCGACTTTTAAAACTGATTTTTACTGTGTGCACTTTTTTATATTTAGATGACATTTGATTAGATTTTTGATGACTGTTTTTTACATTGTGTTGTTGAAAGTCAATGAAACCTGGTTCTACAGCCCTGTTCCTTTTGCACGTGTCAATACAGTTATCTAGAAAATACAGCACAAGTAAACGTTCAAATAAAAAAACTAATATCAGCGTTCCTGAGGATTTCTATAAGTTCAATTCAAGACATTTCAAGGCCTTTTTCAGACTACTTATAACAGAATTTAATGACTAGTTCGCTGTCAAACTGGCAAAAATATGTGACTCCTAGAATTTAGGAAAATGAATTTATTTACTCCCACACCTTAAATCCCACCGTTCTGAGTCACTTCTCACCGGAGGCTGTAAAGTTAACGATGACTGGTTCCTAATTAAAATAGAAATTGTTGGGGTGGAACGGCTGGAACTTCTTTACAGTCTGGACATTTAACAAACGCATTTAAACACAACACAGCCAACGAGTTTACGGCAACAGAACTTAAGACCTAACACATTGAATTTAAGGCCTTTTGGGGCCCCTTTTAGATAAAGTTCAGGACAGATAATGGAGTGGAACCGACTGCAGTCTGGGGTACTCCTACGATAGCTTAAAGGATTGGTATTCTGAACCCACAGTGCATTATGGGAAACGTTTGACTGTCCTGGCCTAGGATTCATCTCACCTGGAAAGAGTTACAATGTAATGACATATCCTGTCAAACAAAACTGATATACGCCATTGTTTTGTAAAATCTTTTTTTTTTTTTGTTTTATTTCTCTTTTTTTTGTGTGTTTTTATTTATTTATTTTACATTTGACGGTCATATTCGTCTTGATATATTTTCTTATAATTCTATCTTGTATCACTGGAAAATGTTTAATGGAAAGAAAAGAAAGAAAAACCAATAAAAAGTGAGTTATAAAACTTAACACCTTTTAAAGACTTTTTAAGGTGTTAAATATTTGGAAATCCTGGACTTTTAAGACTTTTTAAGACCCTGAACATAGACTGGTGTCCATTCTTCCCAAGTACAAACTCTGCAAATTTGACAGAGACGTCTACTGATCCCACACCAGCGCCGTCTTCCTCTCGATGGCGGCGTGTCTGCTCGCCAGCTGCAGGTGTCGTGACTTCGACATCAGCCCGAGGCGACTGGCGATGAGCGGCGAGGAGGACAAAGCGAGGCCTGTCTCCTCTGACAAGCTGACACGAACCCCCCGCCACAATATGTCATTTACACGGCCACTTAGCACATTCCACGACCATATTAGATGTACAACAGCGGTATTATCTATCAGGCGCTCTGAGGCTTTTGTTGGAAGACGACAGCGATACCAGTGCAGCTGATAAAACACAACCAGGACCTGGATATTATGACTTATGAAAAAGGATTTATCTGTCTGTTACCGTTCACATAGAGCCGGGAAATGTGCAGAGCTGATTGTGTTAGCTGCATTTTTCTGGTTTTTAACAGTTCTGTCCTGCCAGTGAACATTCCGGTAAACCACAGGAAAACCATACTGCACATGCTCAGTGCACACCAAAACGGATATCTGGGAAACTTATCGGGTTTTTTTTTCTGCATTTGTTGCTCTAATACAGAGGTGTCAAACATAGGGCTCCTGGGCTAAAGCCGGCCCCCCGAAGAGTCGAATTATGAAATGTAAAAATTACACTGAAGGTATTAACAGTTAAGAATGTTACAGTCATGTTTGTTCAGGTTCCACATGCACAACAATTTGATGTAAAGCGAAAATACGATCATCACAACGACGGCAAGAATCTGGCGATACGATACAAATCACAATATTACAATCATGATACGATATATCACGATATATTATGATACTGTTAAAAAGTCAAATTTTTTTAATTGTTTCTTTAAAAAAAAAAAAAAAAGATTATTTCCATGAAGAATTGAATTCCACCTGAAATCTGCAGAAATACTAAACACATTTTCATTTGATCACAACAGGATCTGATGCTACATCACAAAATGTTCCTGTGTTCAAACTTAAATTATATTTTACAGTCATTAGCATTTCAGATCCTGCTCAAATGTTCATATTCTAATAAATAAAGTATAAACAATAAGCTTTTGCTATATCTGCATTTCAATAAATACCTATAAATATCGATACAGTACTTGTTCACGTCGATACAGTATTGGGAAATGAAAAATCGCAATATATTGCATAACCAATATTTTCTAACACCCCTTAATTGCAACTCTGAATTTTCCTCTATTTTATTGTGAAAAACTAAATTTACATGAAACTTTTCTACATTTACAAACAAAAAATATGAACAACCTGAATGAATGTGAAAAATATGAAATGTCTGAAGAATATGAAGTGCAATTTTATCAATATTTTGCCTATTACTGAATGTTTTGTGTATTTTTAGACCGACTGTGATCTGTAAGTTATAATGTGTGTGTGCAGACGATAAACTGAGGCTAACACTGGTAAAACTGGAATAATTTTTCTGAAACAAATTGAGATTGTTCATGCTATTTAGAGTTTTTTTGAACAATAGTTTGTAGGTTTAAACATTTTCATCAGATACTTTTTTCACTCTAAAACAGAGAAAAGTTCAGAGTTTTCATCATTCAGAGGTTATGATGTTATTTCATTTGTCCGACTCATTTCAGATCATATCGTGTTGAATGTGGAACCTGAACGCAAATGAGATTGTGGTGAAATCTGTGGAATACAACAAACATATCTGCATGACTTTTCCAAAAAAGTCACTTAACATTCAAATTAATGAGCTTTTTCTTCCGTTTCAGCTCCCTCCGGGGATGTAATTTAACTTTTAATTTCTTCTTTTTTGTTTATTCTTTACATTCAATAACCGGCTGAATTCCCACCACAGTTGTTCATCGTTTGTTCGTGTTATTTCAGTTTGCATTTGGAACAGTTTGAGTCCTGGATAAACTTTCTCTGTGAATAAACAACAGCAGTAAATATGTCAAACCAAAGCAAAATAAGATCATAAAACGCGCATTATCTCCCTGAGTGGATACATCTTTCATAAACTCAGATGTAGAGACGTTAAAGTCAGTTTCATGTCCCGTGTCATCTGACTATAGGGTCTCGTGTGCTGTGCTCCCTGAGGTGTATTTTCCTATTGTTGTGTTTTCCTGAGCCCACGTTTGGGGGGGGGTGTCTTTGAACGAGCATCTGACAGATGAGTCACCGTTCTGAATCAGCACGAGGTCGCCCATATGGCCTGACCTACCCGGAGCCATATGGACCGTCTCTGCATGATCAATCATCATCAAAACCTACAAGAACATCATTTTCATGCACTTTCACATCAGCCGGAGCCAAAGAGCGTTAGGCAATCCATGACTTTTCTTATCGACATCCAGACAATTACAGAACCATCAACAGTGATTTGGCGGATGGCGGTTTTCCTAAACAACACGGTTGGAATTTCTGCAACGAGTCGGAAAGGGCAGCCAATGAAAACAGAACCGATGCATAATCCACTGAAGGGTGATACATCAACAACAACGCACCGACAGCTCACTTCAGGCTCCAAACATTCACTGTTTCCATGGACGTTAATAATACTTTATTAACCCTCTGGTAGACGACAGACGCCCCTCCTCCCCTGAAAAACCACAGAATCTATTCAGTGCTGTAGGAACGTCAAAATATTTTTTATAGTTTACTTTTTTGTTTGTTTTACTTTTTCATGTTTCATCAACTTCAGCCATAAACAAAAATACCAAATAATAATAAGTATCACATCTTTTTTTAACCCTTTAAATGTCATGTTTGCAATATGAACAAACCATATGTTTTAACACAAAAAACAGCTTTTTTAAAAAAAAGATTCTACATAGAAATTGGATTACATTTTTGTCACCTGGTATAAGTCAATTATTAACACCAACATGTGTTAATATGCATTATTATTTTTCAATCTAGGTCAAATATTGAATGCTACTATGTGTCAAAGTGCCTTGTTTCCTCATTAACCCTTTTAAAACCACGGGGATCACTAGTGATACCGGCGCTTGTGTATTTCAAATTCAGATAATCCTTCAAACTGCCCCTGAAAGCTGGATAATAATGGTTTCAGAAACTACCACTGCTAAAATAAAAATAAAAAAAACACCTACTACTGACAAATACAACAGCCTGGAACATGGACTCAGAAAGATCCAGATATGTCAAACTGTCCGAGTTGTTGTAAAATAGTTTGAATTACATTTTTGCAATCTCAGCAATGTTCAATCTGCACTTTTCAAGAATTTAGAAAAAGAAAGTTGGAGAAAATGTCCTTTTCTTTTTATTACACACAGTTTTATGTATTTAATGACATAAGAATGGGAAATACTGGACAGATTTGGAAAGTTTTACTTCTCCTGGAAAAAGGCTGTAAAATTATTTACACATGGGGCATTTTTTGACACAATTATTGACAAAAATAGACAAAAAAGACCAGGTATTTTAATAAATATATCTGTATGATGCTAAAAGGGTTTAGGAGAAGGGTGTTAGTGTAGGAATTTTCCATTGTTTATAAAGTGCTGGTTTTAGTGATTGGGTCAGAATTTTAAAAATCATGAAAAGAATGAGCCACTTTTTAATTCTAACTGAATAAAAATTGAGTTATTACAACATGAAGTCCAAAGTGTGCCAAATATGCTCACCTAGATACTGGAAAGTTAATCTGAGTAATAGTCCAATAAGAAAACAGGACCTGAGTAAAAGCCTCAGAAGAGACGTTAAAACATCTGACGATCAGGTCAACAGGAACACGTTAGCTCAGAATAACTAGTCAGGCTAAATCTGATCACATACATCTACTCTGCACTTATAACAGCAGGTGATCTATGGAATGAAGCTGTGAGACCTTAGAAGATCTGATGGTTGAACGCTCCAAACAAACGGCCAATAAGACCAGCATCCATCAAACCATGAGTCAAATTAGAAAAGACTGGAGGAGTCTGAAGGCCCTCTGTTACAGGTCTAAAACCAGTAGAAGTAGTCCAGACCTGACCTACTTTCACTTTTATGGTGTCATGGATGACCTAACGGGGAGGCAAGATAAAAAAAAACCAAAAACAAACATATTTTCCAGAAGATTACACAATGAACCGTGAGTGGAAGAGCTTTGAACGGTGTTTTGGAACATGCAAACACATCTCATGAGATTATTTCATGTGTAACTGGAGACATATTGTCCATGTAACAACAACCACAACCACCGTGGATTCTTCATTTTCCCCACTGGACATGTTGGTCTCAGTATTTTACCCGTTCTAATTCACACAACACCTGGTATTAACATTAGCAATTAGCATTAACACTTAGCACCTGTGCCAAATTGTGCCATGGTGCATCTTGGAGAATCCCTTACACTCTGTAAAATGTCTGTGATCTGTTCCATCTTCAGGTGAATCAAAGGAAACCATGGAGATAATCCAAGGTTAAAGGTCAGCTCACGTTCCTGTCCACATAGGGAATTCAACCCATCTTAATACACACAGCACATGGCATTAGCATTAGCAGTGAACATTAGCACTTAGCACCTGTGCTGAAGTGTGCTGCGGCGCATCTGTTCAAATCACAGGCACAGTTTAAGAAGTGATCAGCTCCATCTACAGGTGAACGGACAATCCATAGATGCAATTCAAGGTTCAAAATTAAAGGTCATCTTTATCATCCCCATCGAGAAATTCAGTTCGCATTTTATCCATCCAACAGACACAGAGCCTGGCATTAGCATTAGCATTAGCATCAGTGAGGTGCCATTGAAGGTACTCAGGGACCAACTCTACATCTCCATCAACACCGTAGTCGAGGGCAACAACAGGAGGATTAACCTACATAGTGTTTTTTTTTTTTTGTTAATGGAAACCAGAAAAAACAGGCAAAGGCTAAACAGAAAGGCTAAGCGACGCTAACTGAATAGTAAAATAAATCAGTATTCTTCACTGTTTTCCATGTCAAAGCCATAAACTGCAGCATCATTGTCACGCGCAAAGAGAAAACTTGACATTTTACTCAAATGTCAACAGTTGTTTCCTTTGTGAGCTCCCTAAAGCTGCAGTATTTGATAGTTTTTAGTGTCATAAATTCTCTTTGATCATATTGTCACTGAAGAGTTTGAGAGGAAACACGAGCTCTTCCTCTTCTCTGGACTTTGTTTGATGGAAGGTTTTGACCTCACAGATGTTTCCCGACAGGTAGGTGTTAAGAATTTGATTGACAGCTGTAATTACCCATCGCTGATCAGATTTCCTTCAGGTTGATCTGTAGGTATATTTAGTAGAATAAGGAGAAGAACCTGCAGAAGGGCGTACAATTCCACACTTTGCTTTATGTAGTTTCATCTTCATCCACAGTTAGTTTTAGTTTCACAGATTAAAGAGTAGCTGTCATTTCTATTGTGCAGTCCATAATAAGAGACAGAAATCATACTGTCTGTCATTTCCCATGAATGAAAACATTAAACACAGCTCAGGAATTAAGTTAATTTCATAAATATTTAATTTGATAACGCATTATTTTTTGGTTTCTTTGCAAAATCAACATTTTCATTTACCTAAATGTGTCACATCAAGAGCTCAGTTTTGTAGAAGGCATAGAGGGTGTGAAGTGTGGAGCCAATTTTCACATGTTCATGGAAATAGAACATCTGCGATATGCTTTAAGAAATACATAAGGAAATCAATGATGGTATTGCATTGAGATAAATATATTTTTATGTTCTTTCTTTTTTATTGAATACTGGCTGTGTATGGACAATGGGAGTCTCATAACTTTTTTTTTTAATGTTCATGTATTTATAAGGCTGAGGCTTTAAAACAAGGGTTTTTTGCCTCTGCCTGCACTTTTACTGTTTTATTATGTCTTTGATCAAAGTTATGTATGTGCAAAATCAACAAATAAAAATCAAAGGAAAACACGAGGAAGTTATTGTTTTAAAAAAACCCAAAACAACAAATACTTAATATAAGAATTTCAACCACATTAGAAAAAACAAATTCTACAGAACTTACAGATATGAGACATTAAACTGCCGAAAGGTTTTATCTTATGACTCATGAAAACACACAGATTATAAAGTTAATGACTTCTAAAATAAACTACAAAAAAAAAGACAGGAAATCAGCTCAAAAACATTTTCATACTTTGGATTTTTAGTTTGTTTGGGACTTATGACCGAAAATACATCCAATCCACTAGGGGGTGACAAATATTTCATGGGTTCCAAGTGTTTCCAAACTTTGGACTGCAATCCAAAATGCTAATTTTATCAAACAATGCTACAACAAACAGAAAATAATTGTGGCTTCCTACACTGGTTGAACTATTACTCACTTAATCTAATGCCCACAACTACTTTCACATAAAAACTTGCATCTTTTTCCTGCAGAAATTGAAAATGCAATAAGAAACAGCCAATGAAAACACTGCTATTATTTTTTTTTTTAAAAAGTTGTGTTTTTTTAAGCATCATTTTTTTAAGGCGTTCATTTAACCATACAGCGTTAGAAGCAATATTTATCTACAATTGACACCCTGACAGTCAATAGAAAACTGCATTTACACAACATTGTTTTGACAGTGATAGTCTTGAAAAAAAAGTAGAGGATGACAAATAGCCTATCTCTGGAGTTTGTTGGTGAAAATATTTAGGAAGCTGTTGTCATCCACCTCCTTCCATTCCTCGAGGACATATTTATTTATATTTATTTATTTAGGGTTTGTTGGATATAATGCCAAGAGCGCACCGTTTTCCAGTCTCCTCACTGTTACTGTAAACCCTGCATAGTAGAAGTGTCAGCTAAATCCCTTTAATCATTTCGTTTCACTCCCCTGCCTCTTCACCAATAAAAACACGACTTCCCAGCAGCCTCAGCTCCTCAGCTGCAGAACTCTGGGCTCAGGCTCTCATCTACGCACTCTGTTTCAGAAAAACCTCGACAGTAGAGCCGTTGGGCTGCCTCGAGCTCAGGTTTCCACCCGGCCTTCACTCCAAGGACTTCCACAACCGAACCCCGACTTCACACATCAATGTTAGTGATAAATCAATGACAACATGATGTAGATTTAACTGTATGATGATAAATATTCATTCATTCATTCATTCATCTTCTATACCCGCTTAATCCTCATTAGGGTCACGGGGGTCGCATGGAGCCT
>JAQQZY010000005.1:1947627-1957952 GCA_030068375.1 Ostorhinchus rueppellii
TGTAAGTTTCTTATATATATTTGAAAATTGAAAATAAAAACACCTTGATCAAAATGATCTGTCATAAAATAAAAATATAATAACCTCGAAATAATGACTCCAAATGTTCTTGGTTTAGAGTGAAATTTTTTTTTTACATAATATGTATAAATAATAATAACTGCACATTTTTCTCTTTTCTTTTAACAGGCTCAGTCTCTGCCGTTAAACCACGTCTAAAAACACGCCATTTCTCATTGGATTTTAATCAATGAGTGAGATTTTTTTTTTTTAAATATTTCCTATGTTTTTTTTGTTTGTTTTTTTTAAAACCAGGTTATACTTTGTCTTTGTTTTTCTGGTTGTATTTTGTTCTTAGCCTCCTTTGCATATTATGTTATCAGTGTTTTACTCATTTATTCCCTTCTTTTCTGATTTGTGGACAGCACTTTTAACAATAAAATGTGAATAACCTGAAATGTCTGAAGAAAATTAAGTGTAGTTTTAATAATATTCTGAACTGATATTAAATGTTTTGTGTTTTTGTCCGTCTGATCCTTAATGCACATGTAGAAATGATAAGTTGAGGCAGAATGTTGTTAAAATTGCACTTATTTTTCCTTAAAAATGTCAGTTTTTTTCAAGTTTTTCACATTTTTTGCCTGCAGAGTTTGTAAATGTTTTTATGATCTAATGTTTCTTTTGCACTAAAACACAGAGAAGCGTGAGTTGAGTTGTCTTTATTCCTGTGTTCTTCGGTGATTATTCTCCTGCTCTGACCCACTGCAGATCATTTTGGTCTGAATGTGGAACCTGAACTAGAATGAGTTTGACACCCGCGCTCTAATTATAGTCCGCTCAGATGTGTAACCGAAGCTCTTGTTTTCTAACGGTTTTCCAGGCACAACACGGCCTCGCTCTCAGCTGATGTTATGACCCGCCTCCTGCCACTTCGCTGAGCCTCACATGTCTGGGAGTCGGCGCCTGTCAATCAAATCCGAGCCCTGAGGAGCAGCTGGGAGTCGGACGAATGCTGTTCGGGGACAAAAAGTGGGGAAAAGTGACGACGACTCTGTTCAGTCCTGGACGAGGCGACGCAGTGAAGACAATCTGAAGCTCCGTCTGGATTTTAATGTGGAGGTTTGGCTTTTTCACCAAAGTTTAAACTCAGACTGTGGTGGAAAATGAACAAATACGATCAGTCAAACCTCTGATTAGTTAACAAATGTGTCCGACAGCTTTAGGGAAAACAACGTGTTTGCAAATGTTGTCGTTTTACTACAAACACACGTACGACCTTAACCCTTAGTGGTCTGGGCCTGTATTGTCCGTTTTTGAGCACTTCTAATTTTTCCTTTATATACTACATAAACATGTTCCCTATACTCATGTTTGGTGTCTGTTTTTTCAGCACAACTTCATCGATCTCATTTGCCTATTATATTTTCATTTTAACCTACTATATCAACATAAAAGGACAAAAAAACCCCACAAAAAATATAAAATCTGATTTAAAAAAATGTATATAATTTAGTGCATGAACCTTTTGAACCTTCAAAAGTGAATATTGGTTCATTAATTATTCTTATTCAGTTGGTTTATTGTTCTTATTTTTAATTTGTTGTTTTTAATTGTACAGATATTATGTTTTTAATCTATTCTTACATTTTACTCTGTTATTCTTTCTTACTTTCTTTTCCTGTACAGCACTTTGGTCCACTGTGGTTATTTTAAAGTGCTTTACAAATAAAGTTGGATTCAATTAAGAAGAATAAATTCTAAATAAAGCAGACAAAAAAAAAATTCTGATAAAATAAACAAAAATGTACAAAAAGTGAAATAGAAAATGAATAGAATGAGCAAAGAATTGGAAAGAAATGATCAAAACAATTAAAACAAAATAACAAAAATAAACAAAAGTAAGAAAAATGGATGAAATAAACTAAAAAAATAAACTAGTTGACATTCAAGTGTGGTAGTTGACATCTGTTGTATATTTTTATACCTCATGCTGTGCATCACTCTGTCTAAAATGTTCAAAATGATATGTAAATAAAGTTAAAAAAAGAAAAATAAGTTTAATTTTAACAAAATAACAGATCTGGAAGTTGTGTAATAACTTAAAGCATGTTATTGTTGCACTTCTTTTTCCTAATAAATTTCAGATTGTCCATATTTGTTCTATAACTACGACTAAAACACATTATTTTTCACAATTATTATCATTACCAGTCCCACTAAAACATTTTTAACGTAAAAAGAACTGTTTTACATTAAATACTCCCTTTTTTCCCCCCTACAAACTGTAACAGAAACCTACATTTATGACTAAGAAACAATTTCTGCATGTGGTGATTTAACCAGAGTCTTTGTTTAACAGAATTTATTCACTGAGAAACACATAAATCTGGATCATTTTATCCATTTAAGGACTTCAATGAGACCTTTTCAACCCCATAATTGAATGATTTGCAAGAAAAACTCAAGTAAATCAATGTGTGAGCACTAAAACTGAATTTAAGACCCAAATAAAAGGAAAAAAACAAAGAAAAATGAGCTAATGAAGTAAATAAATGACGTGTTAGATGCATGTTTGTCACTGTTTCTTATTGTCAGATGAATTAACGTCCAAATGTGCAGGAAAACCGTCCAGAATGTGGTGTGGAGGTGTTTGATACGACAGCAGATAAAGCACTGGTTGCAGATGCTCCAGATGTTCGCCAGATGGAGGATGGAAGGAGCTTTTTGAGTGGCAGAAATGAAATATTGATAAGACGCAGAGCCATAAAGACACAGATGTAGTCAGATATTTGACATCTGAACCTCCACCATCTCTGGGTTTCTGCTTTTTTTCTTCGTCCTCCTGCTGATCGACTCCGGACCAGAGCGTGAGAAACCTCCATCGAAGCCCAGTTTGATCTCCAGTGGACTGACTCAGTAAAATAATAGCAAAATACCCCATAAATAATAACAATTCCCATGTTTTCTCTTTGTTTTAGTGCAAAAAAAAAACCAAACAACACTAACCCATAAAAACCCAGTGTTACTTTTGTTTCAGTTCCCAAATGAATTTTTCTTCAACAATTTATCACCATTTATTGTAATATTATCCTTTTTATTTTGCATTTATTCAGTGTAAGTCATGTATCTTTATATATTTAATTCACTGATCACGTACATGTTTCTAAAAGCTAAGATTAAATTCAAAGATTATTCCATGAAAACAGAGGAAACAGAAGAATAACTGAAAATGAATTTGGATGTTGTGCTTTCCAAAAATGGAACCCAGGGGAAGCACATAAAAAGACAACAGGATCCAGAATAGAACCCTGAGGTACCCCAAAGCCTATTATATATTATTATATAAGAAACAGGGGAAATTGAAGAAAAAGTGACTTTTTTCAGTTAAATATCTCATTAAATGAACATAAACCAAGTGCATCCATCCACTGTCATTGATCAAATGTTGGAACTATGTATACAGTTATTTTATTATTATTTTTATTGTATACTGTTTGTTTTCTTTATACATCCACATTTTTTCTTTCACTTTATTCTGTTGCGTCAATAAAGTCTCTAATCTGGTTGCATTTTATTGTTAAAGGATTGTTTGTTAATGTAAATATATTAAGAATTTAATGTTATTTTTGCACTTAAAGAGAAAAATGTATTTATAGGCATAATGTCTTTTTTTTCCCACATTAATCCAAGAAGAACATTGGGAGTCATTATTTACAGGTTATTATGGGATTATTTTCCTTGTTCTGCATGTGGAACCTGAACTAAAGTCCTCATATGTCATAAGTCATATTTTTGCTTTTAACAAACATAATACACTTTTGTGGAACCTGTTGACAAAATAAATTCAATTAACGTCAATGTTTCTTTTTTTTTTTTTTTTTTTTTTAAGTGTTTAGGTGATTTTCTCAGATTTTAAGGGTGATCCGATATTTGGACTAAAAGTGACAAAAATACACTTGGTCAGATTTAGATTTTTACAGAGCAAAAAGTCACAAAAAGAGGAATTTTCATTTGGCGTCTCATCATGACGTGGTATTTTCCACATAAATACATCGTGATATTTAAAAGATGTTGCTGCTGTTCAGATTTCCTCACTTCCATCCCATTTGTCCTTTTGTTTTTATAAATGGTTTGGTCGTTATAGGCCATTTAAGGACTCATTCAGCTCTTTTCAGGGCTGATCGCGTTCAACAGTTGTATTATTTATTTATTTATTTTTTGCTGTTGTTTCCAGCAGCAGAAGGCAACGTTCAGAAAGACCGATCCACCCCCGAAAAAAAACAGCTTCAACTTCACTTAGAAAATGTGTCATAATGAGCCATTTAACAAATAAAAGCACCTTAATCCTAAAACTATTTGTCCTGAGGATTAATGAGCCCTGATTGGCTGAACTCCTGGAGGTCATTTAGAGGCGTTTATCAATGAATCAGTAACCGGAGCTGTGGACAAAGCCCACACCCACAGATAATCCCTCTTTTCAGGGAGCTCCCACTCATGTTTGCTTTCTTTATCCCCATCTGGTTCCAAGTCCTGAGTCAGGTAAAGAACGGCCGGTCTGGAAACAGGAAGCAGGAAACGGAGACGAGAGAAGAAGGAGAGGAAGAAGAAGGAGAAGAAAAGAAGGAGAAGGGGGAGGAGGAA
This sequence comes from Ostorhinchus rueppellii, assembly GCA_030068375.1. Classification (NCBI taxonomy): domain Eukaryota; kingdom Metazoa; phylum Chordata; class Actinopteri; order Kurtiformes; family Apogonidae; genus Ostorhinchus; species Ostorhinchus rueppellii. The sequence continues at coordinate 1,952,269 of JAQQZY010000005.1, forward strand.
GAAAAGAAGGAGAAGGGGGAGGAGAAAAAGGAGAAAAGGAAGAAGAAAAAGAAGAAGAAGAACCAGAGGTGTTGGGAGTGGATCAAGCTGACAGGTGGAGGGTTTGGAGTCTTTGATGATGTTAAAAAATAAAGAACCAAGGATGGAACAGCCCAGCAGTGAACAATAAGCCCCGCCCCCCTGTACTGTGACCAGCCCATCTGTTTGTAAAGTGATTTAAAACTGTGGATGAATGTGAAACAGCACCGAGGCTGGCAGTGTGAACGGAACCGGAGTGAACGGAACCAGTGTGAACGGAACCGGAGCGAACCAGTGTGAACGGAACCCAAAGGACCCTGCAGTGACACAGCAGAGACAAGCAGGAATCCAGAGAAAGTCCTGGCAAGAAAAGTCCTCCAAGTTGGAATCAGACGGGGGGGGGATCACTGAGCTCCTACCAGGACGCTGCTTTCATTTATACTTCAAAACCTCGGTGCATTTTCATATCTGTGGGGGGGTGAAAGGAGCCTCGTTCCTGCATGTTGATCAGTGAGGACTCCAACCAAACAGAAAACCACACATTTACATAAAGCAGCTGGAATTTCCCACGTTTCCACCGCCTGAATGCAGCAGCAGCTCCTCACATTCACATGGAAATGGGCAGGAATTAGCATTCTGTTTTTGGTGAAATTTGGTGAATTTGGTTCAAAAACAAGAGTAAAGTACGCAGCAGAGGCAGAAACAGTGGTGTGTGTGTGAATTTACCCACAAACACCTACGTCTGCACCAGTCCACAAACCAGCGGACCCTCTGGATGTAATGTTTCTTAAGTGATTTATAACATTATCCTCTGTATTTTATGTTTTTTTCATTAAAAATTTTCCTATATTTAACTAATCCTGTCGATCAGGGGTGTCAAACTCATGTTAGTTTGGGGGCCACATACAGCCCAATACAACCTGAAGTGGGCTGGATCATTAAAATAATAACATAATCATATATAGATGATATCAATTTCACAATTATATGTGTAATTTATATGTTTTAGCGTGAAAAAAGTTAAATTGTATGGTATGTTTAAACTACCCTTTAAAAAATGAGAAAAAAATGAACAAAATGAAATTTATTTAGAAAAAAAAGTGCAATTTGTACAATTTATGCCATTATTTAGCCCCAGTTTCTCATTTTCACATTTTAATTATAACTTACAGATCACAGTGGATATAAAAATACACAAAACATTTAATAACAGGTAGAATATTGGTACAATTACACTTGGGACATTTCAGATTCTTCATATTTGTTCAGGGTGTTCACATTTTTTGTAAAAGGCTAGTCTGTAAATGTAAACATTTTTGTGTTATATAACTTTTTTTTACTAAAACAAAGAGTGCTTTTCATTATTTATAGTTTACTATGATGTTTTTTTTATTGGTCTGAGCCACTTTAGATTGAATTGACCTACAATTATTTGAAGATCTTTGATTGTTCATGTCTTCAGTGTAATTTTTGTATTTGACTAATTCATCCCACGGGCCGGATTGGACCCTTTGGCGGGCCGGTTTTGGCCCCGGGGCCGCATGTTTGCCACCCCTGATGTAGATCTTGATAAAAGCTCAGTGCAAATTTAAAGGTTAATTTTTCAAAAACCGAAAAAAAACTGAAGAAAAAGTGACTTTTTCCACAAAATATGAACTGAACACAACCCAAGTGTCCATCCACTGTCGTTAATATGGTCAGTTCAAGCTCCGAAGAGTTAATCACACCCACAACATGAACGAAACCAACAGTAAACTAGATTTTCATGTTACAAAACTGAGCTAAAATCAGTAAATAGATCATACATTCATCTGCACCAAACGATATAATGTTAATTCAACGACAGACATTAAATACTAGGACTTGGCTGATTTTGTAACTGCACAGATGATGTTTTTAGTGACTTCTTTTAATCTTTCACAAGTGATTTATCTGCATTTATCATATTATTTTCTGAATTTTGCTTTTTTTAGTGTAAAATCAGGTATTTACATATATTTAATGAACTGATCATGTCGATGTTTTCAAAGCTCAGAGAAAATTCAAATATTATTTTATCGAAACTGAAGAAAAGGGGATTTTTTCAGTCAAATATGTCTGAGTATATCTGAACGATGGAAGTTAAAGAATAAATAAGGTTAAATATTAGTGTGGGAGGTTTTTTGTTTTTTTTTTTTAGGTAAGTTTTATGTGCTGTGAATAAATACGTGTGTTTCTAAATACAGGGCTCTGGATGCTCATGTTTCAAGTATTCGACTAATTTTCTTTTCACTTTAGAAGTATTTATTCCCTTTTACATCATATTTCAAAGTTTTTTGGTTGATTTCTGTCTTATTTTTCAAGTATTTTACACATTTTATATAAATTGTACAAGTTTTTGTACATTTCTACGATGAATTTGACACCGATTATTGACATGTTTATTGTTTGGCTTTTAACACCGTGTGGGGTGTGTGGTCCTCTGTGTCTGTATTTATTTATTTTTATTGATTTTAGTACTTTTAGCCATTTGATTTTATTGTTTTATTTCGAGCATTGCTGTAGTTTTACGTATTTATTTATTGTTTTTAGTTTTTCCTCTTCATTATTTTATTGTTTTTATGCACTTTGGAAACGTTCTTGTTTAAATGGGCTGTAGAAATAAAGTGGATTCATGTATTGATAGAATTAGCAGATCAACAGGTAGATGTTTGGGTTTTTATGGGTTAAAAGGACAGAGTTAGCGACACATATAAGGACAGAGGAGGTAAAGGGAAGGAGGGGAAGTGAAAAAGAGTGGGAGCAGTGCCGCCCCCCCCCCCCCCAGACCACAGCCAGGTCACACTGGGTTCATCTTCCCAGGGATTTTCCACAAAGACTCACAAAGAGGAGATACTTTGAGCCACAGGAACACATGAAACCCAACACACACATCTAGTTTTACCGTCATGCATGTGTTTCATCTGCCGTTGTACGCACACGTTAAAACCCAAACGTAGAAATAGCCTCGTTCACTTTGATCCTGCGTCCTTCTACTGGAACACAACAGAAAACCATCAGCTCCGCGCACTTCAGACCGTGGTTCTACGGGCGCTGGATTATGGGTTCATGGTTCCAATCTACAGGGAAATAAGGTCCAGTGTGGACCAGGAGGAGGGTTTAGTGGGTTTTATCTGCGTTCAACACAACCTGGTTCACGTCTGATCTGTGTGGGTTTAGTTTGAGTTTCACAATCGTACGTCACATGAATAAAGGCTCGTTTTATGTTTATGTCATAAAGCACTTGGAGCTGTTATTCCTATTTATTCTGTAGCTTCTATGTCTTTATGTCACTTTATATGTTTTTAATGTCAATATTATTATATGTTTACATACTAATACCATTTAAAAAAAAGGTTAAAGTACAGAATAATAAATATCAGCAGATTATGATTGAACAAATGCATTTAACATTAATAATAATAATACATTCTGTTGACATGTTACTTGATTTTTATTTTCTACAAATATTGTGCAAGAATTAATATGAAAATCTGCTTTGAATAAATGTAATGCAGTAAAAGTAGAGAATTTATTTATTTATAAAATAAGACACAGATGAATAGAAGAGTTAAGTAGGAAATAGTCCTCTTCCAATAAAAAACAGGAGTTTTTCTTCTTCACTGACTTTTATCTTTACATTTATAAAACTTTAGAGAGATTATTGAAGGTTAAAATGGAAACAAATGTTATGAAAGACGACTTTGAAGAAGGAAAAAAGCATGAACTATTTAAAGTAAAATTCATCATGTTTCTTTTCTTTTTTTCTTTCTTTCTTTCTTTCTTGCAGTTCATGCTCGGGGCCTGTAGGGGGAGCTCTCCATGGGGCCACACCAGCTGAGGTCTGTCCGTTCTGTTGCCCTCAGGGTTGGGAGGTCTCACCCCCCCCACCCCCCCTCCACCTGTCCCATCATTCATAGCTTTGCCAGTGGGAACTTAAAGCCATTATTACTGACTTGTCTAATTATATACAAACACACACACACACACACACACACACACACACACACACACACACACACACACACACACACACACACACACACTCACACATCTGTGTGAACACACAAACACACAGCGTGGCCTTAAACACATCATGTGACTGCCAGGGGCGTTGACAGCGGAAAGATGGGAAAATGGAGGCTGTAAAGTCCGGACAGTGCTGTTTCTGTTTGTTCTTCTTCCTGGGAACCGAACCCTGGGAGGTGAAGAACTGGCCTGGGATTAGAAACACACTGCATTTGTGTGAAGGAACCTCGGATCCTTCCAGAAGAAGGACGGTCTGTTCATGGTATGGACGGTGCCAACCTCCGAGACGTCCTTCAACCAGCTGCAGCTGAACCGAGTACCAGGCCGAGAGGGACACCAGGAGGGACGCTGAGGCACACCAGGAAGGACATGGGGAGGGACGAAGAGAGGGATGAAGAGAGGGATGCTGGGAGGGATGCTGGCCAATGATGCCGCCTTATCAACAACAGCCACCCAGTTCAATTATAAAGGTGGAGTTAAAGGTGTTGTCTAAGTGAATCAGTGTTGTAGAACAGGATGTCAAAGTCATTTTAGTTCAGGGGCCACAAACAGCCCAACTTGGTCTGAAATGGGCCAGACCAGTAAAATAATAACAGTAATATATAAATAATGTCAAATCCACACTTTCCTTACATGATGAAAATGTTTACATCTACAAACTGTCCTTTAAAACAATGTGAATAACATGAATAACCTACAATTTCTTAAAAAAAATAAGTGTAATTTCGACAATATTCTGCCTCAGTTTATCATTTATACTTGTGCGTTAGAACGTACAGATCACAGTGGACCTACAAACACACAAAACATTTAATAACAGGTAGAATATTGGTCCAGTTACACTTCTTTTAAGACATGTCAGGTTGTCTATATTTGTACAGAATGTTTACATTTTTTTATGAAGTGACAGTTTTAGTGTAAATTTAGCGGAAAATTACATGAAAATGTTAAGACAGAAAAATTTGTAATTGTGAGTATTTATTTGTCATTATAATAATATTTTACTGATTTGCATGTGGAACCTGAGGACATTTTTGTCACTAATTTAAGTGTAATTTCTGCATTTCATACATTCATCCCAAGGGCCAGATTGGAAGCTTTGGTGGGCTGCATTTGGCCCCGGGGCCGCATGTTTGACACCTGTGTTGTTGAAGATGACAGTGTTTCCATGGTAACTATGGAGCCTCTGAATGTCCAAATACGGTCATATGTGATGACCATGAAAAGCTGAAGAACTGTATTTTACACCAATTATTTACGTGCATTGATGGAATTAATGGATCAGCAGGTTTGAATCAGTTTCGAACAGTAGATGGTTTAGGTTAAAGGTGAACGTTTGGGTCTTTATGGGATCAGACTATTACATGAAGGTCATCAGCTGTTGAATGTGTTTTATTTCCACCAACTGCAGGTTTCATCACCGTGGTCTGATCTGAGGGGCGGACCCTTTAAGGACGATATCTGGGCCTATTATGGACCAACCTGGAGGTCGTCCTGCAGGTTAATTACTGACGAAGCTATTCTGGTGTTGTGGAGGTCAGAGCAGCAACAGCGTGGGGCTGGGGGGGGGGGGGGGGGGGGGGGGGGGGGGGGGGGGGGGGGGGGGGGGGGGGGGGGGG
>JAQQZY010000005.1:1957962-1972429 GCA_030068375.1 Ostorhinchus rueppellii
AGCAACAGGGTGGGGCTAGCCCCCCCCCCCCCCCCCCCCACACACACACACACACACACACACAGAGCAGGGCTCAGTCAGTCTATTAGTGTAAAACTCTGCGACACATCCACCTATGAACCTCCACAAATGGGCCAAAAAACAAGCTCTTCCTGGTTGCCGTGATGACACTTTACATCCCCGACCATAGCACTTGTACCTGATGAGTGTGTACATGCAGGAACACACAGAAGCATGTATGAATGTGTGATGTCACATAACTCCAGGAGAAGGAGGAGGGGGGCAAGGGGGGGAGGGGTTAAAATAACCCCCGCTAAAAAAATGTCCCATCAGCACCTGCACTGGTCCAGGAAGTAGACAGAGGTCGATCAGCGTCCACACAGGACACAAACCCACAGACACAGTAAAACACACAAAACCAGTAGTCCAGCTCAGCACCGCCAACATATTGACACTGGTTTCATGGGTCCAAAGCCTGGTTCTAAGCAGAGGTGTCAAACATGTGGCCTGGGGACCAAAACCGGCCCCCCAATGTGTCTGATCCGGCCCACAGGATGACTGTTCAAAGCGCAAAAATTAGACTAATTAGACTGTAAGATATTAACAATCAGTGGTTTTAGTTCAGTTCATAAAATAAGAAAATCATAATAAAATATGAACCCAAACATTAAGTGTGATTGGACCAGAAATTCTGCCTGTTATTAAATGTTTTGTGTATTTTTAGATCCACTGTCATCTATAAACTGTGTTAATAATGAGTTGAAACACAATATTGTTCTTATTTTAGTTCCAAACTCCCACATTTTAAAGCTATTCCTTGTGTTAGCACATGTTTGTGTGACAGTGTGTGTAGATGATGAGGCAGAATATTATTAAAACTGCCCTTATTTTCCTTCAGAAATGTCTGTTTTTTCATGTTATTTATGTCTTGTTTGATAAAGGATGATTTGTAAATGTTAATATTTTCATAATTTAATGGGTTTTTTTTTGCACAGAAACAGAAAACACCTTGGAGTTGTCATTATTTATAGGTTCTCATGTTCTTATTTGACTGGTTCGGTCCAGTTACAAACACACTCAGCCTCTGCACAAACAACTACGTTAAATGAAGCATGAAGCGCGTCACAGCAAATTGAGTTTCTCTCTCAGACTTCTTAAACTTCACCTTCCGTCCCTCAGCTGCTTGAAAGATGGATGACTGGGGCGGCGGTGGGGGGCGGGGGGCGGGGCTGAGGTCCGTCACCTGCCTACAAACCCTCAGTCTGGTTCTGAATAATGGGCCGCCGCTGACCTCTGACCTCTGCTCTGAGTCTGAGGTGTCAGGTCGATACGGGCTGAACTCGCCTGAAGGCCGGTGTCCGGGGACGTCCGCAGCTCGCAGGGTTACACTGAGCGCGCTCATTAAGGTTAAAGGTACAGTTTAATGACTTTATGTGTTAGATTGAACGAGGAGGTCGATGGTCGAGCAGGTTCAGAAACAACCACATATGCACATATTCACCCACATTAAATAAAAACATGCAGCTTCTGCAGATGTTACTGGTGTGTAGGTAACTGTTTTCTAACCACAGCTTCTGCATTTTGTCGTCAAATGAATAAACAGCGACGATATATTTGACAAGGAGACGATACATATTGGTCCATTTCATTATTGATTTGACTTTTGGATCATTTATTCTAAAACAATATAAATAATACTGTGAAAGAGTCCAAAGTGATGTCTAAAACCCACACAAATATATATGGAAAAAAATTCAGGACACATCATGGCGACATTTTTGGGTCATAATTAATGATAAAGCATCTTTTTTCTCTAGTTTAACCTTGTAAAACCTGAACTGTTAAATCACTGACAGAAAATTCCAGTTCTTCAAACTGGAGTCTTTATTGGTCCTTCTGAACAACCACAAAATGTTTTTTTCAAATATCAATTTCCATGGATGAGTTTGAATTTTGTATCATATTTCATCCATAGCCTCGCCCCTCCATACATGTCTGACCTCCTCCACGTCAACATCCCCTCCCGCTCTCTCAGGTCCACCTCTTCCATTAACCTCACCGTCCCCTCCTGTCCTCCATGGGGGGTAGAGTCTTCAGCCACTCTGCCCCTCGCCTCTGGAACTCTCTCCCACCTGACATCCCAAACATGGACTCACTCACCAGCTTCACTTCAAACTCAGCTGTTCACACTGGCTTATACCTGACTCCTTTTCTGCTGCATCTTATTTGTATTCCTCTTTTACTTATTTACTGTTTTTATCCTTGTTTTTAAACTGTTGTACGCCGACCTTGAGTGCCTTGAAAGGCGCTTTATAAATAAAATGTATTATTATTACTATTATCATCCATCAGGTCTCAATCCTCAAATATAATTATTTTCAAACAAACAAAAACATAATATAACACAAACATGTCTAATAAATTGTTAATTCCTCTTCTGAATGGTCACAGTTCTTCCTCATTATTGACAGTCTTGTAGTGTCACTGGAAAGGCCCCTGGTGGATTATTTGTGTAATGCATGTATCTAATTGTATACAACAGGTTTTTCAAGAAAATGAATATCACACTGATCACGTAGAAGGCTTCAAAACTCATGTATCAAATATGATATGTTTGAGGTTCGAGGGTTAAATGGGGATTAAAATCTGAAGAACCCTGATGATTCTATGTCTGCGAAATGCATTAAGAAGGAAATAATATGACATAAGAAGATGTAATAAGATGAAAAGGATGTAAATGACTTAAAAGACGGAATATGTAATGAGACAAACACAAATATGGATGTTTTTATGTCAAATCCTCATGAACAGGAACATCTGTAGACATGTAGCTGTAGACATGATGTGTCCCAATATTTATGTCCATGTAGTTTATAAACATTAATATTATAAGTAAAGTTCAAAGGTAGATTTTCTTCCTCAGTCAGATGTGATGAAAGTAGATGGTTAGATGCAAATTATTATTTACAGTCAGAATAGGAAAAATGTTTTAGAAATTTAGAGGAAGAACATTTAAAATCATAGTCCTGGATAAAAAAAAAAACCCAACAAAATCAATGGTGAGACAAATCCAATCATAACCATCTCTGAGGCATTTTGGAAACAAAGATAATTTAAACCAAAGTAACCAATGTAGTGATATTTATCCCATAATATAAAACTATATTATAACATTAGTCATTACTGTTTTTATCTCAGACCCTGTTAGAAAACAAACACCTGAACTCAACGTGTCCAAATACTTTTGTCCACATAGTGTCCATTGTGTCTGGTTGTATGTTCACCACAGTGTTTTCCACAGTTTTGTTTGTTCAGCACAAGTTACAGTTTAAGTGTAAAAGCAACTTGGTTAGTGTTAGAAAAAGGATTCGGTGGACGAGCGAAAATAAAAAAGACAAAGAGAGGAAATGCAGAAATAAACGGGATATGAACCGAGCGCCACCATGACCGCGTCCCGCTGAGGTTCATGAAGCGCCTGTTTAGATCAGAGAGGGGGGCGGGGTCAAACATAACAGGCCGCCAAAGGGTCCGCGAAAATACTAACATAATAACCTACAAATAATGCCTGCTCCAAACGTTTCGCCTTGTTTTACTGTAAAAAAAAAAAAAGTGAACAGCCTGAATATGAACCTGAAATTACTGAGGAAAAATAAGTGTCATTTTAGCATCAGTTTGTTTATGTTTCTCAAGTTTTTGCTCATTTTGTACATGTTTTCTTCTTTTTATTGCTTAATTTGATCAGATTTGTTGTCTTTTTATTATTTTGCTTTGTTATTTTCATTTTCTTCATGTTTCCGCAAAATGTTTGCTCATTTTTGTACATGTTTTCTTCCTTTTATTGCTTAATTTGATCATATTTGTTGGCTTTTTCATATCATTTAGCTCATTTCTGTTAATTTTGTTCACGTTTCCTCAATTTTTTATTTTTTTGCTAATTTTGTACAAGTTTTCTTCTTCTTATTGCTTACCCCATAAGGACCCACTGGGACATATGTGTCACTTCCAAATTGAACGTTTCTCTATATTTAACTGTCCTTTTAAATGCTTTATCATGATTTATTGTCACATTGTCTTCTGTATATTGGGTTTTTCTTTCAGTGAAAATCAGGTATTTTTCAACATTTAATTGACTAATCCTGTAGATATTCATAAAAGCTCAGAGAAAAGGAGAATAATGTTTGAGTCTTTAAGGGTTAATTCGATCATATTTGTTGCTTTTTCTTGTTATTTTGTTGATTTCTGTTCATTTTCTTCATGTTTCCTTGAAATGTTCTCATTTTTGTGCATGTTTTCTTCTTCTTACTGTTTAATTTGATCTTATTTGTAGATTTTTATCATTATTTTTGCTTAATTCTCTTCATTTTATTCATGTTTCCTCAAATTTTTGCTCATTTTTGTGCACGTTTTGTTCTTGTCCTTCTTTATTTTGTTCATATTTGCTGTTGTCATTGTTAGTTTTTTCTGTTACTTATGTTCATGTGACAAAAATGTGATCAAACTTGGCTCCCAACATGTTTTTTTTTGTTGCAGTTCTTCTTCTTATTTCTGAATCCATCCATAATTTAACCTTTGCCTCTCGTGTCCTTATTCAATCCTTCAACTTTGTTAGATTTATGGGAATCTGCGTCCCCTGGGTCGGCTGATTTACTTCATAGTTGTTTTTTTTTTTATTTGGACTTGGAATCCCACAGTGCATCACATGCATTGTTGCACAACACAAATAAACAGAGTGAGACCTCCTGGTTTTTATACAGCACCTATGGGACATCTAAATCAGGGACGTGCAGCCCCTCCCTCGGCATTTTGGCTTGGTCTTCCTCATTTCTCTGCATCTTTCACTCCTCTTCCTCCCACTTTTTCTCAGAATCTCCAACACAACAAATTTTCCGAGCTGGAGTTCGGAGCGTTTCACCGCGTCCCCGCAGAACGCCTATTACTCAACCCCGTCAGCGCCGCCGCCGTTTGATGTGTTCGGGACCTCACTGGTGGATAAGTGTTGCAGGCTTGTCAGGGGCGTGTGATTGAGTCCAGACGTTGTGGGTTCCCTTCTCACCGCCGGCCCCTCCCCTTCCCCTCTTCACCGCCACCGCCGCCTTCCCTTCAGTTTGCGGGTTCAGAGTGCGTCGGGGCTCGGAGGCAGCGGGTCCCCGGGGTGCAGTAAAACGATAGGGTGGGGGTGGGGGTGGACAGCCCCCAGGGACGGAGGGTCGTAGGTCGGGGGGGTCAGGGTTGGGTTCAGGTGGGGCCTTCCTGCGTTCACACCGGTTCACATCTGGGTTCCTGTCAGCAGACATACTTATCCATCCCATCATCCGACTCCTCTTTCTCTTTCTGAAAACAATGTTCATGTTTTAGTTTTAACTTGTAGAGGCTGAAATGTTTGGGTTTTTACCCCATGAAGACCCAAACATCCACCGACGACCGAAACCATCCACTGATCTAAACTCTTTAATACCTGTTCATCCACTAATTCTATCATTACGTGGAAATAATCGGTGTAAAATACAGTTCTTCATCTTTTCATGGTCATCAGATACGACCGTATTTGGACATTCACAGGCTCCGTAGTTACCATGGAAACACTGTCATCTTCTACAACATTGATTCACCAGTAAAACCTATGGAATTTAATAAAAAAATCCAACATAATCCAACCAAATCTGGCCTAATCTAATCTAATGTGCTATAATGTAATGTAACATAATCTACTCCAATGCAATCCAATCTAATCCAATCTAATCAAATATAATTTAATCTGATCTAATCCAATCCAATCTAACATAATTGAATCCAATCCAATCCAATGTAATGCAATATAATGTAACATAATCTAATCTAGTCTAATGTAAAGTAATGCAATCTAATTTAATGTATTCTAATCTAATTTAATCTAATCTCATCTAATGTATTCTTATCTAATGTAGTCTAATCAAATCTTGTGTAATCTAATCTATTCTAATCTAGTCAAATCTAATTTTATCTAATCTATTCTACTCTAGTCTTATCTAAACTATTCTAATCTAGTCAAATGTAATCTACTCTAGTCTAATCTATTCTAATATAGTTTAATCTAATCGAATAGAATCTAATCTCAAATAGTCTAATCTCGTCTAATGTAATCTTATCTAATATAGTCTAATCTAATCTAATCCAGTCTAATGTAATGTAATGTAACGTAGTCTAACATAATCTAATCTAGTGTAATTAATGCAATCTATTTTAATCTTGTCAAATCTAATGTAATCTAATCTAGGTTAATCTAATCTAATCCCAGGTGTCAGTGTCGTGCCTCTGTAGTTGGACTTATGCCTGTGTCCTTTCCATCCACAGCAGGTCCAGTAAAAACAGCACATGTAACATCATGTTAGCTCTAAACATAGCGTCGCCCTCCGATTCCCCGCATGCCAACGCCGAGCCCGACCACCTGGCCCCCTCAATCCCACCCCCCAGTCCCACCGTCCGTCCATCCGTCCGTTCCTCTCGGATTCACGGTGGCCGCCTTTAGAAGTGTCTCATATTCGCCGTGGTCGTATGTCATATTCACACCCACCGTCGCATTCCTGCGTCACTCACGTATTCAGCCAATGAGCATCCGCCTGCTGCCACTTCCACCGACGATGCTTCAGAGCAGATAAAATGGTTTCCACTGCCCCAGAAAGTACAACCACATGTAAATATATACAGACAGACACAGAGTTTGGACTCAACCCGAGGCTGGGGGGGGGTTCAGACGCAGACGAACAGGAAAATAAAGGCTTTAACGGACACTTGATTGACTTTTAGGACGTGAACATGTGACCACAGCCTCATGTTAAAGCAGGGGTGTCGAACTCATTTTAGTTCAGGGGCCATGTTCACCCCAGTATGATCTCCAGTGGGCCGGACCGCTAAAATAATACCAGTGACAAAAGTAAAATTATGTTATGATAATAGTAACATCTACAACATTCACTTAAAAATCTGAATAACTCCTTTTCTTTTCCTTGTTTTATTTAATTAACGTATTTATTTTACTTTAGATGGGGATGCATAACCAGGACTTTGTAGGGTGTGGGGAGGGAGGGAATGGGTTATGTGTTTTTCATTATGTGGAAAATCCAGAAGTATTGTTTCTCTCTCATGTGAATGCCATTTTGGTTTACTTTGACTTCAATACAAAGATTAAAAAAAAAAACAAAAAAAATCTGAATAACATGACCAACTTGAAATGTCTTAAGAAAAACAAATGCAATTTCCTCATATTCTGCCTCAGATTATCAGTTTATCATTTACACATGCACATAAGAATTTAGATTACAATTACGCAAAGCATTTACAGGCAGAATATTAGCAAAAATGCACTAAATACTCTTCAAAAATGTGATGTTTTTATTTATTCAGGTTATTCAATTTTTTTGTAAAAGGATAGCTTGTAAAAATGTAAACATTTTCATGTAATTTTACTTTTTCACACTAAAACAAAAGACAAAATTAGACAAAATTTATAGGTTATTACAGTAGTATCTGACTGGTTCTGATCCACTTGAGATCTAATGGGTCTGTATGTGGAGCCTGAATTGAAATGGTTTTTACACCACTGATTGATAATAATTGATAATATTGATGACATTGATATTCATCTCTCCAGTGTCATTTTTGCATTTCACAAACTCATCCTGCGGGCCAGACTGGACCCTTTAGTGGGCCGGATTTGGACCCCGGACCGCATGTTTGACACCAGTGTGTTAAACAGTGTTGGACACAAACAGCTGCATGTTGTTCTGGTAAAAACCACTGCTGCGTCTTTTACATCCTTCACTTTTTCTAACTACAAGTAAATTCTATTCATATTCTATTTTTACAACAATTTAACATGTTACACTTCATATGAGACGGATTATGCTTCTGGGTCCCGTGTCTTATTTATTTATTTATTTTAGTACTTTTAAGTATTTGATTTGTTCTCTTCAGAGCCTTGCTGTAGTTTTATGTGCTTATTTACGGTTTTAAATTTTTCTCTTAATTATTTTATTGTTTTTATGATGTGCAGAACTTTGGAAACGTTCTTGTTGTTTAAATGCGCCACAGAAATAAAGTGGATTGGATTAATGTCCTTTTTTCTCTGAATTGTCAAAGCTGAACTGAATTTAAAGGTTGTATCAATTTTATTATAATATATTAAAAATCAAACCTGTATTTTTGGTAATTACATCTTTAATTTTTTAAAATAAATTAAACCTTCAAAACAACAACAAAAAAACAATGAAAAATTAAATATCATGTTTTTAATACTATTGTGACCATTTTTTCTATTTAATTTCTTTTTGGTTGTTTTTAATTTGTTTTTATTGTGCATCTTGCCTGTATCACATTGACTTTTTAATGTTAAATAAGAACATTGTTTTATAATATCTTATAAGGTCATTTTTAGCATTAAAATCTTATTGTTGCCGTTGATATATTTAATAAAACACCAAAAACCCACCCAAAAATTTTAAAAAGTCATAAGTAAATTATCTTAACTCTTTTAACCACAGAAAAAAAAATATTATTGTTATTATTAATATTGTGCGTAGCTTCTCTATGGTGAATAAATGCATAAATATGAAAAGAACAGACTTCAAAAGCAGAGAGTTAAAGGCTTAAAGAGTAAATTCATGTGTGGGTGGATTATTCCAAAACTCACCGACTGTATTTTTTAGAAGAAAAAACCAAACAAAACTCAGAATCATAAACAAAACTGCATTTCATTCCCAGAAAAGCAGAAAAATGTGCAGACAGACACGACAAAGCCTGAATAAATAAAACAGTGCATGGGTGAATATTTGCAGATGAAAAGTGCGGTTTTGTGTTTTGGATTGAACAGATTCAAAGTCAAACTAAACACAAACTAAAACTCCACCCTCGCTGCTTAAATTCAGGTTCCGTCTGCTCATGTGCTCCGTTCGAGGCCCAAGCGACCGCTCAGAAAGACCGAGTAAAGTGTGAGCAGCTGTTTTGCGACAGCTGATCTGCATTAAACTGAACCAGAGGAACAGGCCTCGCACATATCTGAACCAACCCATGTGAGGAACATCAGCGCCGGCGTCCAGCTGACCCCACACCAGCCAATCCAACGGCAGATAGGAACCACATGTCAGCAGCGGCACTGCGGCCTGACCAAGGATTTACTGCACGGATGTGATGATGGAGAGAACCTTCAAGTAGAGACGGAGGAGGGAACCTGAGGTCCCACCAGACCAGGACCAGGAGGGTCAAAGCCATTTAGGTCAGGTTCCACATTCAGACCAGTACGAGATAAAGCGGATCCGACCAGTCAAATAAGAACAGAAGAACACTGAAATAATCATGTAGAATAATAGAGAAAAAATAGAATAATAAATAAATAATAATGTAGAATAAAATGTAGTAACAGAATAATATGTAAATAATAAAATATAACATAATATTAGACAGATAGACAATAGAATGATATATAGATGATGACAACTACAAACTTTTCTGCATGTTTTAAGGGAAAACAGTAAAATGATATCATGAAAATATTTACATCTACAAATTATCCTTGAAAAAAATGTGAATAATATGAACAAACTGAAATTTATTAACAAAAATAAATGCAATTTGAACAATTTTATGTCCCAGTTTATAATTTACACGTTTGTATTTGTAAACATAGGTACTGCGGAACACAGGTACTAGGTACTGGAGAACGTAAATACCAGGGAGTACAGGCACTGAGAAACATAAATACCAGGGAACTGGAGAATATAAATACCTGGGAACATAGATACTGGAGAACGTAAATACCAGGGAACATAGATATTGGAGAACGTAAACACCAGGGAACATAGATATTGGAGAACGTAAATACCAGGGAACATAGGTACTGGAGAACGTAAATACCAGGGAACATAGGTACTGGAGAATGTAAATACCAGGGAACATAGATATTGGAGAACGTAAATACCAGGGAACATAGATACTGGGGAATGTAAATACCAGGGAACGTAAACCCCAGGGAACATAGGGCTGTCTGATGATGGATGACCTCTCCGCTGAGACATAAGACAGATCTGTATCTTTTTCGGAGCCTCAGCCTCTCTTCACACCACGGGTCTGGGTTAAATTAAGCATCTCGTTGCAACCGAATCCTCCCTCGGCCCGTCATTACGCCTGTGTTTTCGGCAGCAGACTGCAGTGATTAGCCTCAGCCGCTGAACCGTGGGTCACCTTATTTAACACACCACTTGATGTAATTGTTACTGGAGTGGTGATACTCGCCTGCTGTTCGGGCGGCAACACGCCACTTCTCCTCTTACGGCGACACCGTCACCGCCTGCTCATGTTCGGGAGTCGGAGGAAGATAAAGAGGTTGAGGCTCAGCGGTAACGGTATTAATTTTACACATATTTACCTTAGAGTGCTGGAGAAATGAGTCTTAGGCCAGGAAATGAGTGAGTGTTTTGTCTGGAAATCAGTGGGTGTTGAATGAAAATAAATGACTCAGTTTTCTTTATTTTGACTTAACATGACAGCAAAAGAAATGACATTAGTAATAATGTAATAAATCAGAAGGGAATACAAGTGATTTTGTCTGTATTAGTCTGGTTTTGTCATTTTACTCTTGTTATGTCTTTTTTGAACATTGTTTTGTCTTAACAGAAAAGCTTTTTTTCCCAACACTTTTAAGCTCAAATCAAATCAAGGTCAGTTTTGGCTCGACTTCCAAAAGCCCATATATGTTACAGTTGCAATACCACTGACAGCCACTAGGTGCTGCTCCCAAACCCACCACCCCCATAGACTTACACTGAACTTCCTTATAAAAATACAAAGTCGTTCATGGTTTTTCAGGGCTCATTCTGGTCTTATTGGTTTCATTTCAACGCTCTAATCAGTGTCCTGATGCATCATTTAATTCTAGTTCAAGTTCAAGAAGTTTACTGCCGTTGTGCATAACACGTAAGAACTTTTGTACGATCGCTCCCAGGATCAAATAAAACAAGGACACAAGACAACCATAACATTTTATAAAAAACAACTAAAAAGCTATGCACAAAGACAACATATAATATAAAACCTTATATTAAAACCCTATGAGAACTGTCTAAAAACCCAGGAGACAATAACTAGAAAAACACTCCGAGAGTGCAGACCTCTGCCCCCTTGTGGCCGGCTGAAGTTTCTGCAGCGAACGAACACACACACAAACTGGGGCGACCACGTAACCTCCTTGGCGAAGGCAATAAAAGGACAAAGGACAACAAAATAATATGTTCTACTTTGGAAAAAATTAGTCCTGAATTAGCGGAAAGTACTGACCTCTGTTGAAATGTTTCCCAAATATCAGCCTGCCGTGTACCACACAACTGGCGCCGCCATATTGGACCAAATATGAACATGTTAATGTCCAGTTTCCACTCTGTCTGTACAGATATACGTCTCATACATAATACGGATTTTATTTTTGTCAGTAAGAACAACGAGATTTAGTTAAATGTAGAATTAAAACATCATTATTCGCTGAATGAGCCATTGTTTCGATTGGTCCGTTTGCAAATACTGTCCCCGGAAACTGATTTTGCACATTGCGTTCCCCTCTAAGACACACACCGAATATAATAATGAAGAAAGTGCAGACTTCCGTCCCCTTGTGGCCGGCTGAAGATACTGTAGCGAACGAACGAATGAACAAACACACACACAAACTCAGGTGATCACAATACCTCCTGGGCGGAGGTAAAAATACATGACTTGTCCTGATAAAATAGAAAATATAGAGGATGATATAAATAACTGGCGAGTTATCACTTAAGAAAGGTTAAACATAGAGAAATTGTCATTTGAGAACTGACATAAAAGTAGCCCTGGGTCTTTATTGGTTAATCAGCTCAATAATACAAAAATAAACAAAGACTGAATCATTAGATTGAAGTATTAAAAAAAAAATTGTGTTACAGAAGTGCTAAAAATAAAATAAAATAATCAAAGACTGAATTATTAGACTTATGAGCGGCCACCGTAGGTGAAGGTGAGGGCAGGGTAAGATCTGTAACTTCATTACTAGGTGTCAGCAAAAATGACACATTGGACCTTTAAACCTGAGCCAAAAACAGAAATAAAACTAGAACTGATAGATTTGCAAATCCAAAAACTGCTTTTAAATGTAAATGACTAACAGTAGAGTTACGTCAGAATCTGAATAGTTGAATCTCAGCTGTTAACCACATATTTAACCCTTTAAATGACTATGAGAGGTCAGATCTCACATGACTGGGGTTTTGCAAAGGTGCGTGGTGTATCTGCTTTGCAATTGGCTCTTTGTATTCATGAGGTCTTTTGGTTCTTTCCTTTTGCTTGAAACAAAACAAAACAAACTGGGTAAAACAGGGTCCAGATAAGGTGATAGAATTCTTGTTTAATCTAAGATCACTTGACTTGCAATATTTTGAACGGTAATAATGGATGTTTCCCATAAAAATCCTACAAAAATGTGGCCTTCAATTTTTTTTTACTCAAAAACTACTCCAAATATCTATAAATCACTCCACTTTTTCACCCACTTCATAACATTTCAGTTCTGTGTGGTCATCTGTTTTGAACCACTGAACTGAGTGGCAGATTGGGAACAAAACAACAGCAACAAACCACTGCAGATATAAGTGTTTTCTTCTAAAGTCAGGTATTTGTTCATGTGGAGTGGTTATAATATAACACAGTATATTATAACAGGATGCAAATAATATATTCTAGAAACACATAGATTAGACTCAAAGCCAGGGAGTGAATGACCAGATGTCCTCAGCCTTAGTTTTGGTTCTGATGCCTCTGCTGTCTAAAGCATCAATAGCTTCTCTTTTAATGTGAAAGTCCCAACATATCCTGAATATCCTCATACATTTCTGACCCTGATGGAAGTGAACATGTATGATAGGAATCCTTTGAATGGGAAAACCTGCAGTACTAAGAGGAAGCGTGTGGAGACATTCCACTGAGGTCCATCCAGGGGAATGTTCACCGAGCCAGGGGGTGTTTCACCTTCCACTCGGCCGGGGCCAACTGTGACTGTTACATGTGGACATTTTATGGCCTGATAGAGTTTCCATCCTGAGAAAGGCAAAGGGCTGAAAATTACCACATTGTTCATAGCTCATTGTCTCACTGACGATTCATTATATCGACTTTAAAGTCATGAAACATAAAAGTAACCTCGAGTATTTGTTTGTTTTTGTTCAGTTTTTTACTTGAATCTACTCCTCCTGTTGGTACACATCAACTTAAAAATTTTTCTTCAATAGGTCACACACAAAAAATTGTTGAGTGAACCAGATTAAATTATATTGAGTGTAATTTAATATAATTTAGTTTGGTTCACTCAACTATTTTTTATGTGTGACCTATTGAAGAAAATTTTTAAAGTTGATTCAAGTTTTACTTTTTACAGTGTACCACTCAATGGATGAACAGATGAAATATGCAAACATGGAAACCCCTCCATGTCGGAACCCTCCTCCTCAGACTCCCAATCGACGGATTCCATGTCAATTAAATTTGAATCTGAATCCTGATCAACCTCATCAGATACAGGAACTAGAGCGAGCTCACCCACGTCCTCAGACTGGTGAGAAACCGGGACCGAGCAGTCACGAGAGTTAGGAGGCTGATCAGGACGACGAACGTGAAAATCCTTTATTAGTTGTTTGTCCAAAATATGACGAGCAGGTACCCAGGATCTTTCCTCAGGACCGTAACCCTCCCAATCTACCAAATACTGCATCCCCCTCCCCCATCTCCTAGACTTAAGTAATCGGCGCACAGTATAAGCCGGAGCACCATCAATCATCCTAGGAGGTGGGGGAGGCACGGGAACCGGCGCAAGCTGACTCTCCCTCACTGGTTTAATTTTGGAGACGTGAAACGTAGGATGAATGCGCATAGATCGTGGGAGAGAGAGTCTTACAGAGACTGGGTTTACAATCTTAGAGATTTTAAATGGTCCAATGAACTTAGGAGCTAACTTCTTAGATTCTACCCTGAGGGGAAGATCCTGGGTTGAAAGCCAAACACTTTGACCAACCTGGTAGTCAGGATGTTGTGAACGACGGCGATTAGATGACTTCACATACCGTTCCCCCGTCCTGGTCAAGGCTCTTCGTACAGACCTCCAGGTGCGTTGACACTGATGGAGAAAATGATCAACAGCGGGACAGACAGACCTATCCTCCAAATCTGGGAACAAAGGAGGCTGATAACCGTACACACACTGAAATGGAGTCAAACCCGTAGATGAGCAAATCAACGTGTTATGAGCATACTCCACCCATAATAACTGCTTTGACCAGGACGAGGGATTCTGGGAAACCAAACATCGAAGCGCGGTTTCCATCTCTTGGTTCAAACGTTCAGACTGACCATTAGATTGCGGATGGAAACCCGAAGAGAGACTAGATGAGGCACCTATGAGTCTACAAAACTCTTTCCAGAA
>JAQQZY010000005.1:1972529-1985447 GCA_030068375.1 Ostorhinchus rueppellii
ACACACACACAAACTCGGGTGATCACAATACCTCCTGGGCGGAGGTAAATATAATAAATAGTAAAATACAATAAAATACACTAAAATACAATACACTGCAAAGAGGAAGTGGTAGTTGTTTCACACACATACACATACACAACACATTGCATTTGCCCTTTTTTCCCCCTTTTATACGATCTTAGGTTGAACTGAATCTTTGACGACCACAATTTGGACTTTTCACAGCTTTTATTTATTTAACAAAACATTTTTTCTCTGCCAGACAACCTAACAATAGTTGGTACATTCTAGTAATAAGACCATAACATGACTTTTTAGCACAATACTTAATGACAAATACTACTTTGGTGAGTCAGTAAGTTAGCATTTAGCATTAGCTCAACCATCCTGCCTTGAAATCCCTGAGTTTTTACACTTTTGTCCAAATGTGGTCGCTTCCGGCTCCAAAAGCCCAACATTGTGGTGACCAAATCACCACTAGCAGCTTCAGAAACCATTATTTACGTAAAGTCTATGTTTATACCGTACATTTTTGAACATACAACACTGGAAACTTCTCAGCTTTAGTTAAATAACAAACAACTTCCTCAACAGAAACACCATCAATAAAATTTCCCTAAAATTTAGCCAGTGGAGCATTTTCTTAAGTAAAAGTAACAAATTTACAGTGTCCTCCAAACCTCCAAAAATAAAAACACATGTATATGTATCTGAGCAGATAACCATAAACTTTAGCCCCTCCCCCTTTTGTGCATTTAGGTAAAGGGGTAGGGGTGTCCAGATTCTTGATGAGTACGTATAGATCGTATTTCTGTGGTTTAAGGTTGATAGACTCAAAAAGTTGCCCAAAGCCCATGGAACAGAGATGGTCACAGCTGCTAACGACATGGGGCAATTATTTCGCAAACAAAGTTGCTGCATCTGTTTATAGTGGCATCGATGGCTGCTGCTGATGTAACAGGTCTCAAAGGGTTGTCTCATTTCGAAGGAGAATGTTTCAACACCTAGCCCTTGCAACTCCATTTCAAGGGGTAGTGCCAAGTGCAAAGGCCAAGGGGGAGGGGCCGAGGGGTGAATTAGGATCAGGCCCTAAAGTCCTGTTAGCATGTCGCACACAATGACATTAAAGGCTAAAAAAAACAGCATCCAATAAAGCAAATTTTGCAATAGCTGCTATAATTAGGATGTTTTCAGACTGTCATAACAACTTTCAACCAGTTCCAACAACAACAAAACCGAACACATTTGTGGTTGATGCAACATTTCTACAGGACTGTAGTTCCCTTCTCTACTTTAGCGTCTCTTCATTCAGGTCTTAAGAAAAAAAAAAAAAAAAAAAAAAAGGCCGATTCCAGAGAGAGGAGGCCATGCTGATGAGATTCTTAATGAAAAGAAGTTTAGTGGATATTTAATTTGCAAACTTTATCCCCTAAAGTCTCTGAATGATGAGATTCCATGATGGCCTGCTGGACTTAAGAGACAAAGAACACCCGTCAGGAAGCATAGCAGGAATAATGAGAAATAAAAGGTAAATGGAGTGCTTTATAAATGTTGCATGGTTTCGTTCTGTTTAAGAGGCAGCAGAGGAACGCCCACATGCGCACACTGATAATCAACATTAGCTCGACTATTGAATTTCCCTGGTCGATTAAGGTCATTAATTGTTGCAGATTGAACTTGTGGCTGTTTTGATAACCGGATGGCCTAACCTGCCCCCCCCCTCCAACCCCTCCCTCTGCGGGTCCAAACACCAAAGGACAGGAAGGATGTACATTAAAGTCATAAAACGTAATGACAGCTCCAGTCCAACCGTGGAGTCCATTATTTGAAGACACTGCGCGAGTGCTTGTATCTTTTTACAGCGTTCCTAATGGTTATGGATGAAAATGATGGCACACATGATGACGCTGCTCTTTTCCACCAGGCCATAATAGCAGTCACATGCTGTTTATGGCGGAGGGAGAGGTTGGTAATGGCGGGGAAAGGGCATGGAGACCAGGAGTAGTTGAATTAAGGCGATTAGAGAGGACGACAGTAGCTTTGGACATTATACAAGACGAGCAGCTGAGGAGACGGAAGTGGAAAACGACAGAAGACGACGGATGAAGACGGCGAGTATTTTTATCCAGTCCTCCATGACGCCACAGATGTTTCCACTTTGAAGAGTTTTATTGTTTCATAAAACATGTCTAATAAGTCGGATACTTTTGACAATGTTAGCCTCGTTTCCACTGAAGGAAATTTACCCAGAAGTTTTGAAAACTGCAGTGCATTTTCACAGAATTACCTGGAAAAATAACTTTCCCTCAAACCCAAACTTTCAGGACTTTACAGATTACCCATAATACTTGGGGGTGGGGCTGTATGTGGAAGACTGATTGGTGGGACACACTAATGTTCACCGTTGATTCTCTTGGTGTTAGCAAAAGAAGCTATGAGAAGTGAATGACGCTTGAGCCTCATTTTGTTTATGTTATGTATTATTTTGTTGATTTATTATTCTTTTTGTTCATTTTATTGATCACTTTTTCTCTTGTATTCAGCTTAATTTTAGTAATTATTTTCCTTTTTTCACATTTTAACAAGTTTCTCCATCCACTGTCATAGATCCAACTCCATGGGTTTTACTGATGAATCAATGTTGTAGAAGATGATGGTGTTTCCGTGGTAACGACAGAGCCTCTGAACATCCAAATGGATCATATCTGATGACCATGAAAAGTTGAAGAACTGTATTTTACATCAATTATTTACCACTATTTTGTTGTTGTTGCTTATTATTTTTGTTACTTTTTAAAATTAAGTTAATTTTATTGATTACCTTGGTAATTTTTCATTTTCTTGCCAATTTTCTCCGTGTTATGATTTTGAGAATTTTCTTAGTCCTTTCTGTTCATTTTTACTTACTATTTTATTTGTTTTTGGTCATTTGATCTATTTTATATTTTTTTCTTTCTTTTTTTCTGATTTATTATTTCTTTTTGTTCATTTTATAGATTAGTTTGGTCATTTTTGTTAAGATACATTTATTTTTTTATTCTGTTTTGCTTCATTTCAGTCAAGTTTTTGCTAATTCTTTAATTTCTTTCCAACTTTATTTTAATAAATAAAAAAAAATCTCATCGCATTACTTATTCTTTTGTATTGTTCATTTTGTTTATTATCAATTAAACATAAACCCAGTGTGTCCATCCACTGTCATTGATCCAACTCCATGGGTTTTACTGGTGAATCAATGTTGTAGAAGATGACTGTGTTTCCATGGTAACTACTGAGCTTCTGAACGTCCACATATGGTCATATCTGATGACCATGAAAAGATGAACTTTAATTTTCTTGAATTATTTCAACATATCGATATATTTAGTGGTTCAGAAGTTATTCAACAGTTTAGATCAGTCGGTGGTTTTGGTGTTTGAGGGTTAATGTCAACAGTGAATCAATCAAATGCGAACCACAACCTTTTGTTTAACGTAAATGTCATGTTTCCCTTCAGTTTTTTCATTTGTCGAGTGATTTTACCACACAGCAAAGGTGCATTTGACCAATCGAGTCCGGCGAAATAAAACTGAAAGTTAGGTGGGTGTGAGAGGAGAGTTGGGTTGAAAGTGTCAGGGTTTAAAACCACTCCGAGGCAGCGTCCATCAGCGCAAACACACGGCTCAGCCTCAGCGCTCAACACACTAACACGCTAACACAAACCCTTCAGAGGCTCAGCGCTCCTCAGATAGTGTTTACCCTCCAACAGCAGCCGATTACGTGGACAGAGGGGCTTTCAGCAGCCGCCGGCCGACTCGTAATCACAGGGACGCAAACATTTGGACATATTTCATGTTATTCCACACAGCACCATCTGGGTTCAATTATATCACATCTACAAAATGAAAAAAAAAAAAAAGGGAAAAAATGCAGCAGAAAACCAGCTCTCAACCCAGGCTTTCACACACACCCTGAAATCTGTCAGTGTGAACATTTATCTTTTCTGTAGTTTTTGGTCTTTTTTAACTGGTACTGGTGAAAACAGGACTGAAATGAAAACACACACAGGTTATGCTGATACCGAGGGCAACAGGGAAATGAACCCATGAGGGGTGTTTTTTTGCGTCAGTCTGCAGATTTTTACCTGATTGAAAGCAATTATTGAGGAAAACAACATGATTAGCACTAAAACTTAGAGCACATTTTTTTGGTCCAAATTCTCAGATAATACACGTCGTCTTAGTCATCTGCTCTGGCTACAGGTTTCTACTCTTATCCTTGTTATTATCTGAATAAATCCAGTGTTTTTATAACTACAGGATGTTTTTAGTGACTTGTACTTCGACAACTCGTGGTCCATTTTCCCTCAAAAGGTCATTTGGGAAGTAATCAGATTTTACGCTGATGATGCAGTTTATTACAAGCATGAGCCAGATCATATCAGCCAGACATATCAAGGCATCATGAAACAATTTCTTGGGCTCAGACAGAAAATAATAACTTAACATATGAGTCATTGTTTCCTAATCTTTTCCTGTGAGGTTTGTACATTGAGAAAAACATCTAATTTATTTCAGAATAAGAGGGAAAGTTGCAAGATTGTTGTTTAATTTAAGTAGAGAGTTTTCTGTAGTTCATTTTATTTAGTTTTAAACTCATGCACATAATGAGTACATTGTTATTTTCATTGCTTCCTTCCTTGTACACATTTATAAGCTGTGTTAGAGTAACAAAAATTAAGTTAAGAGAACACTTATTAAGTGTTCTCATTTTTCCTGCAAACTGCATGTTTTAATTTGCTTATTTATGAACGACAACATAGCTTGTATTGTGAGTTCTCTAGTTTAATTCTATTTCATCTTTTAGTTTAGCATTTTTTTCTTAGTACATTTTTTGTAGAAAAATATCGCACAGCAAAGACAGAAAATTAACATTTCAAGAAATAAAAATCTGGCAGATAAATGTCGTAGTTATTGTTTGTGCATCATACACACACACACACACACACACACACACACACACACACACACACACAAACACACACACACACACACACACACACACATTTTAAAAAAAAGTATACAAGAGGAAAGCAAACCATTAAAAAAACAAAAAAACATGGATAGAAAATAAATAAGTGCAGCATTTTTAAAAAATCTATTTCATCTAGTTTTATTTCACATTTGCACTGATCTGTATGAAAGTCATTAAATGCATGCTGGTTTATGCATTGATAAATATTTTAAGGACTAACTGGCTTTATTATTTAATTGATTATTCAATTCAGTCTCTGTGTATTCAGTAAAATGCAAACAGTACCTAGCATTAGCAACTAGCATTAGCACATGGTACATAGTACACTGTTTTGTCTTTTACATTGCTTTAAAATCTAAAATAATTTGCATCAGAAGTACAATACTAAATGTACTTAGCATTAGCATGTAGCAATAGCACATAGGACACATTTACGACCCCAAATATCTACCAGACATAACTTTCTTTCACTGAAATCAGACTGAACTATGAACCTTTGACAGTGCCGTGTAAACTTTCATCCTTTGCAGCTCATTCCCCATAAAACCATCATGAGTCGGTGCGGTCTAATTCCTGGGTCAGAGGCCGCCTTTACTTTTGCTCTCTTGGTTTTAACCTGGTAGCTCACCCATTCCAAGCTCACAGTGACTTCCTGTGTGAGTGAAGACGTCATCCCTCACATTCAACCTGTCCAACAGCAGAGCCTGAGGAGGTCTCCCTTTGACACCTCCAGGTCACAGAGTGCATCTTTCCCTTGTCAGGAGGCGATGGCTGAGCCCTAACCTGCCACGTAACCTGAGTACGGCCCCCCACAGGCCAGATAATCCACCTCAACAAAGGCCGTGTGCTGTTTGACAGGCTGAGCGATCATCAGTCAGGTAAAGCAAACTGCCCCCACCTGACCGCCGTGGACACAGGTGGATTTACTGAGTCTGTGGTTCTATGGGAGACGGGTCCGGACGTGTCGGGTTTCACATCTGACGGTCCGACGCTGACTGATGAGGACTAATTTTTCTCACGGTGGGTTAAAACTCAAATCCCATAATCCCTCAAATGATTACACACTGCTAAGAATGACAGCGCACCAAAAAAAAAATCTGTTTTTGTGATAGTGGACGGTTTGTTTGTACTGGGGGAGGGAGGGGACTCTGAGTTAAACATCCCCTCCAGTCGTATCATTAGAAATAAGAAAAACGTCCTTAATAATCCAAGTCTGAAATACTTCAACTGACACGTACTTCACTTGGTAGAGGACATAATCAGCTGAAATACAGGCAATGAGGACCGAGACATATTGTTATCCTCACAGCATAACTGCCTAACTCATACACAAATGGACAAAAGTATTGGGACACGTGGAATTCTGGTGTTTTTGGACTACCAAACAATGAGTAATATAGTTCTACATATGTAATAAATATCATATTGGTTATTAATATTCATGTTGATGTGTTAAATCACCATGAACAGGACATCTTAGAGCTGTAAAGATGATGTGTCAATATTTTCTTTCCTTTAAGTAATATTTTCTTTAAGTTTAATGGGAATTTTTTTCTCCCTCAGTGAGATGTGAAGAAAGTAGATGGTTCGATGTGGAAGAAAATTATTTACAGTCAGAGCATAAAAAATATTACAGAAATTTAGAACAGTTAAAATCATGGATAAAAAAAATATATGTATATTAATGTTGAAATAGAAGTAGAAATTAAGTCCAAACCATCTCTGGTTTAAATTATCTCTGTTTCCAAAATGCCTCAAACTAACCAATGCAATCATATTTATCCCATAATATAAAACTATATTTGTTATTATTCTTTTGTATCCCAGACTCCTGTTAGAAAAGAAACCCTCATCTCCTTCTTCCTCCATGCGATATATTTGACTTTTTTATAAATACTTTTGTCCACACAGTGTACAAGGTTAATATGACAATGGAACTGAAACATGAATCACATCTGTTAAAATACATTATTATTATAATAGATAAGAACAATAATTTTAGTTTGTGGGGCTGGACAATACCATAATAAATATATGCCTTTGTGTCTGTAGGTTTTATTTTATTCACATTCTCATCTAAAACACTTACCAAGAACTGTTTGGAACCACAAATAACCGTCTTTTACAGCATTTTCATAAAAAAAAAACTGCTTGATGTGATATCTTTGGATAATATTTGATCCAATCGTGTGTTTCTACCATTTAAAACAGCCCACACTACATTTGCCGCTTATAAAAACAAGTTCTAATAAAAATACAAATACGTTGAACTAATTTTTGTTTTTTCAGCTGCTTTTTGTCAATACTTTTCTGCTGTTTCAGGCTTTTAGTTTGTTCACATGCTTTGTTAAAAAAATGTCACTGACAGTGGTTTTCAGCGAACACTCCTTTAGCCTCAAACAAACTTCCTCAAACGGACACTGGACTGAATATTTTTTGGTTAAAAATCTAACATTCAGAGTCAATTTCTTAATTTTTGTTAATTTCTTTGAGTCATCGGTTCATCATGTGCATTACAGGAATACAATCCGGATGATGTCATGTCATCTCTGGTAAAATATGTGTCATTAACTTTCAAATTTAAGAATTTGGAGCCTTAGAGCAGTGATGTTCCACACATTGATAAATATTTTAAGGATTAACTTACTTGATTATTTAAGGATAATTCAATTTCTGTGTATTAGGTGAAATGCAAACCAAATGCAACACCAAGCATTAGCAATTAGCATTAGCACATGGCACATTGGACAGTTTTATTGTTTACATTGCTTTGTCAAGTAAAAGAATTAGCATTAGAAGCATAATGCTAACTGTACCTACCTGCTGTAGCAATTAGCATTAGTACCGAGGACACATGTACAACCCCAAATATCAGATGTCACCTTTTTCTGAGATGATATCATGTCATCTCCAATAAAATATGTGTCGTTAACTGTCAGATTTAAGAATTTGGAGCTTCTGAGCAGTGATGGTTCTATGCATATTGGTTTATAGATTGAAAAATATTTTAAGGATTAACTTGCTAAATCAGTGTCTGTGTGTATTAGGTAATATGCAAACAGTACCATTAACAGTAGCATTAGCAATTAGCATTAGCACGTGATACACAGGACACAGTTTCATTGTTTGTATTGCTTTCTCATGTACAAGAATTAGCATTAGAAGACCAATGTTAACGGTACCTAGCATTAGTAATTAGCATTAGCACATAAGACATTTACGACCCCAAATATCTAACAGACATCATGTTTTTCTTAGATGATGTCATGTCATTTCTGGTAAAATATGTGTCTAACTGTCAGATTTAAGAATTCGGAGCTTCTGAGCAGTGATGGTTTCCCTTTACGGCTAAAAATCTCCTAATACAGTTAATTTTAAAGATCAAAAATCAACTTAAATCAGGAATTAAAGTTGCACAAAGTGAAATTTCCTGATAAATTTGAAGATCTGAGGTTCTGGTGGAAGCACTTAAACAAAGGATGGTGTTGGGGTGAGGACGGACAAAGCCGAGGCCGAGCAGACGGACACGCGGCGGTCAGCGCTGATGTGCGGGTGTTGACTGTCTTAATTGGAGGAAACATCGTTGCTCTTTTCAGCTCAACAGCAGATGTGAAGCAGGTTTCAGACAGACGGCACATGAGGCGAATGTAAATGACCTTCCTGACCTTTTCACCCATCAGGGGATCACTGGCCTCCTTTTATTTATTCCCTTATATGTTTAAAATACAACGTCCTTAAATATCAATTTTTATGACTTGTCTTCCACACAGCACATTTTTCCTCCCATGACTTGTCACCAGTTTGGAAATATGTTTGCACATTTACTTTTAACAGAATCTCTGTCGCGTTTTTTTTTTTTTATTTCATTAAACTCATGTGAGGATTAATGCAGAGCTGTTAATAACATTCATAACACTTGGCAAAACCTGTTTGTGTATTTCAGCCAGAACAAGAAATGGAAATATGGATTTATAAAACGTGTTAATAAGATAATGATGAGTTAACATGTTGATGCAGCTATATTTAACCTACAAAAGATGTGAAATTAACAATATGCATTATAATATTAGACTGTGTGGAAGTGAATGAACAATTATCACTTCATACTAACATTATTCATAAAAACTTTTGTCAAATACTTTATTATAAAGCTAACATTCTCCATGATTGAGTACATTTATTTTAGTTATTTATTCCTAAAAACCAAAACATTATTAGTGAGTCACCTGGATAGTAATGTAAATTAATGGGATTAGTGTACGTAGTTCAGCTTGTATTTAAGCCACATACTGAAAAAGGGAATTTTCTGAAACTCGATGTTTTTTACCTTTCATATGAGGTGTCACTGATTAATTTACCCCTCATGATTTTTAAGTTATAAGCTTTGGAACTTGGGAAATAAGAAAAAAAAAACCCTGTAATTATATGGAAGGAACAGGTTAATGTACAACCACACGTTTAAAACACATAAAAACTACACAGACCATCTGCTGGTGCTTTTTCTTATTGATTAAATGTTAAATATTATCAACGATTTGTAAATGTTTAAAAAATTGACTTAGATGTGAAAATAATTAATGTTACTTTTCATCCTTGCATTGATTAATTATTATTAACTACTTTTTAATATTGAGCAGGGTTTTAATTTAAGTTGGTGGTAATTGAAAGACAAGATTTAAAGTCTCAAAATAAGGAATAAGTATTTAAACAAATACAGGAAATGCTTCTTGCATTAACATAACAACAGAACCATCTTTACTGTAACTTTAGCTTTGTGCTAACAGATGTAGCATATTTGGCATTACTTTGCCAGCCGAGCTAGCCTAGCTGAGCAGTGTGCTCACAGCTTCTTGTTGAATTAAAATCAAAATTATCTCATGAATTGATAAAGAAATCACATTTAAGGAATGGAGGTAACATTTAGCTTTGGTCGCAAGCTAGTAAATGTAACATTAGATCGCATACTGTTACTGTTACAGCAGAAGTGATCTTTGAGCGAATAACTGCATGCTAGCAGTTTTAGCATTAGCTGGCCACCTGCTTAAAAAGCGTGCCCTCCCCTCTTTTTAAAGTGATTACCTTAATAAATAAAGTGGTTGGATTGAAAATAAGGAGGTCAAGTCTTCGTTTTCCCTTTTCATGTTAGTTTTTGTAAAGTTGCTCTTAATACCTCAGTGCCTGGAATCAGATTTAGGAAAAGTTTTAAGTGTAACTTGCCTTAAGCTGTTGAAACCTCAACAATGGCTTTTATTCAGTAGACTTCTGACAGTAGTGGCTTTTCTTCCTTTTTGCTCTGACCTACTTTGTGTACATTTAAGTTATTGTAGTACCACTAAATTCCTCACTTCCTTTCTTAGTGCACTAATCTCAGGCTGACATGAATGGTCTTCAGCCCCGGCAGCATCCAGCCCCCCCGGGACGCCAGCCGTGTTTGATTTCGACTGAAATATTTAGACTTTATAGATCCAGAGGAGGCGTAATGACTCTGGCGATCCCGATTTTAAATAACTCTGCAGTAAGTTGTACATAATTCTGTCCATGCAGGTCTGTGGAGTGAATGCAGTTGTTTGGACAGAACGACACTAAACAAACTCCAGAACAGCAGGTTATGAAAGGATTTAGGGGAGAACTTCAACCCATAAAGACCCAAAGATGTACCACCGACCAAAACCTTATACTATCTATCAATACATGGAAATAATTGGTGTAAAATACAGTTCTTCATCTTTTCACAGTCATCAGATGTGACCCATTTGGACGTTCAGAGGCTCCATCGTTACCATGGAAACACCGTCATCTTCTACAACATTGATTCACCAGTAAAACCCATGGACTTAGATCAATGACAGTGGATGGAAACACTAATGAAATGAAGAAAAATGTAAAAAAAACAAAAAACAAAATTAAAAAACCCCCAAAACTTGCAAAAAATAATACCATAAGAAAATAATTAAAAATGAACTAAAGTTAAGTAAATAAATAAGTAACAACAAAAACAGTCAATGTATTGAATGAAATGAATATATACATGATATGAACATGAGCTATAAACATCAGGAAATTTTAAAAAAATCTATATATAATGATCAAAATCAAATAAGAAAATGTACAAAATAATTGATAACATGGAGAAAATAAGGAGAATAATTAATAAAATATGAAACACTGACTCAGCAGTAAAAGCTGTGCAGTTTGATAAATGACTGTGGATGGACACACTGGGTTTATGGTCAGTTAATGATAGATTTTACTGGAAAAGTCATTTTTTCTTCCATTTTTTCTGTTTCTGATATAACAACAATTGAATATGAAGGCTTTGGGGTGCCTCAGGGTTCCATTCTGGATCTAGTTTTCTTTCCCTTGGGTTCTATTTTTAGAAAGCACAACATCCAATTTTATTGAAAGTTTTTCTTTATTTTTACTGTTTCTAATGCGATATCTTTAACTTTAATCTGAGGTTTTATGAACATCTACATGATCAGTGAATTAAAGACAGGAAAATACTTGATTTTCACTGAAAACCAAAAAATATAGAGGCTAATAATATAATAAATGGTGATAAATCACTTAAAGGTTCAATAGAGAAAAATTCACCTAAGAACTGACACTAAAGTCCCACTGGGTCTTTATGGGTTAAAATAATTGAGAATACAGAGCTGTGGGTTACCGTGGTGTTTCTGTACACAGGCTCTCGAGGCCGCCGCTGAGCGTCCGCTGCCGCCACCGCCACCCGCGTCCATCTGCGGCCCCGGCTCTTGTCACCTGACACCATCTGCACGCTAACAGGCCTGTGAGAGGCTCTTGAGGCCGGCCGGTGTTCACCACCGGGACCTGAGCCGCCCGGTGACAAGTGTGGAGGGACGAGAGCCAGGAGGCACAGGAATGCAGCTGACACTCCGTCACCATCCGAACAATCGCCGTTAGTCGCTCACTGAAGGAGATTGTTGTTGTTGTTTTCTCTGTTCGCCTCCAGCCAACCTGCCTCCACCAGCCCCATGAATAACAAGCCTCTCACTTCCTTTTTATGTCAAATCTATTACTGACTTGTCTGCATTATTATTTCATACTGATGGGCTCTGTTTACAGACTTATTTGTCACCTTAATCTATGTCAAAAACACTAGACATTTCAGCCCAAACTGATGCTTCAGGAGGGATTTGCTTTAAATGCGAACCTTCCCATTCCTGCCTGCAGGCTGTGTTTGGTTTTCATGTTATTTACTTCCTCTGACGGCCACTTTTATTCTGACTTTGCCATTTTATTGGTGCGTGAAAAACTGATTCATTAGTCATTTGTTGAATTCTGTGTAGAGAATAGCTCCCAGCTTTGTGTGTGTGTGGAAATGCTGCACAGGCTGTTAAAACTGATTGGCTGCTATCTGCACTGTAAGTCATCCTGGCATCATTCGGCGTGGACGCATCCAACTGGTTTTAATTTGCAAAGCAACAGCGTTCACAATCCAGCTGTAGCTCCTGTGAACCTGCAAAACTGGATGCTATGTTCATGATATTTTGCATGACGTTTAAATAGACATCTGCCAAATAGCCAGAGGCAAACTAGTTCAAACTTGACCGTTGAACCGTTGAAACACTCAGCTGTGAGGTGTGTTTTATGCATCCTGTTCCAATAACATGAACCTAGAGCTGGTTCTGGACAGGTACTGGGTTTGAGATGGTTCTACATGTGAACCTTCTAAGACCTGGTCTCCTTATCCATGGGCAACACATTCACACTTGGGCTGCACAGTATATCACAAAAATATCATTATCGCGATAACAGAGTGTGTCCTATTCCTGTGTCAAAGCCGTGCACTAATGTCTCTTCTTCTCTTTGTGTGAACTTTCTGTTTTCCACACCATGGGGTACCACAGTGGTTTTCTCTCTCACTCTAACATGATAGTT
>JAQQZY010000005.1:1992517-2017566 GCA_030068375.1 Ostorhinchus rueppellii
AAATAATATGCAGAAAATGTACTAAAATAAAGCAAAAATTATGACGTAAGCAACAAAATGAACAAATTAAACATATTTAATTAAAAAAACAACAAATTAAATAATAAAATTACAAATTTTTCAAAATAAGTGACAAAATAAGTTTTCATGAGCATCTAAACTAAATATAGAAAAACAGATTCACACTGAAACCTGCAAAATACAGAGGATAATATGACAATAAAGTGTGACAAATGCCTTCAAGGTAAAGGTGCTGGGGGTTTAGGGGTTAAGTCCGTCTGATGAAAAAAAAACACCCTTAAATCAAATCCTGCTTAAGGCTTCATGCAGATCTGGGAAACAAGACCTCAATACTCCTCAAATAACAGCGAAAACTTTCACAGCACAGACATGAGCAGGAGGTTGGTGGACATCCCATCCCAGCAGAGCGATGACAAACATGGACGGTGTCTGTCATGAACGACTTTTACAGAGAAAAGTCACTAAAATGCTGTAACTTGTGCTTCTGTCAGTGTTGGAGTCAATACCAGACCCAGAATCTCATCCTAACCTATTCCACAGATGTCTGCAGAGCGCTTTAGGGAACAACTGACATCATCTTGTAGCAATAAACTTGTACTTTTATGTATTTGGAATAGAAACACAGAAAAAACTGAAAAAAAAAGGCCCAAACATCCACAGACAACCAAAACCATCGACTGATCTAAAGTGTTTCAAACCTGTTGATCCACTAATTCTATCAATACATGGAAATAATTGGTGTAAAATAGTTCTCCATCTTTTCATGGTCATCATATATGACCACATTTGGACATTCAGAGGCTTATTTTACATATATTAATAAATAAAATAAACAAACAAATGAAACAAACCTGCAAAATAATAAACAATAGAAATAGAAAAAATACACAGAAAATGTACTAAAATTGATCAAGTAGGCAACAAAATGAACAAAACAAACTACAAGTAAAACAAAGTTAAAGAAAAAAGACATAAAAGAAGCAATAACATGTCGAAAAATTAACAAAATACCACAAAAAATTAACAGAAACTAATTAAATAGTAAAATTAATAAAAAATATTTAAAATAAGTGACCCATTTGGACGTTCAGAGGCTCCATAGTTACCATGGAAACACCATCATCTTCTACAACACTGATTCACCAGTAAAACCCATGGATTTGGATCAATGACAGTGGATGGACACACTGGGTTTATATTATAGATGTTAATAAATAAAATAGACAAACAACTGGAAAAAAACATAAAAAATAATAAATAATATGGAAAAAATGTGCAGAAAATGTACTAAAATAAAGCAAAAATGATCAAGTAAGCAACAAAATGAACAAAAACAAGCAACGTAAAGAATAAAATGAACAAAAATGAAAAATACATCAAGAAAACATTAGTAAAATGAACAAAATAAATCCCAAACTGAACAAAATTGAAGAAAACAGTAATAAAAGAAGCAACAAAATGTCAAAAAATAAACATAGGAACAAAAACAAAAGGAACAGAAACTTATTAAATTTAAAAAATATTTAAAAATTGACAAAATAGGCTTCGTAGTTACCATGGAAACAGTCTTCTGCAACACTGATTCACCAGTAAAATCCATGGAGTTGGATCAATCAAAGTGGATGGACACATTGAGTTTATATGTATATGAAATTTAAAAAATCAACAAAAATGAATAAAATATTTATAAAATCCTAAATTATAAGAAAAAACAGGCAATAAATTAACCAAAATAAAGAAAAAAGCAGCAACAAAAGAAAAAAAAAAACAGCCAAAGTGATCAATAAACTGAACATCGATGAATAAAAATCTACAAAATAATAAGTAACATGAACAAAATCAGCCACAAACTGAAGAAAAAGGAATAAACCCATGGAGTTGGATCAAAGACAGTGGATGGAAACACTGAGTTTATGTTCAGTTTATGAGAGATTCAATAGAAAAAAAGTCACTTTTTCTCCCGTTTTCTCTATTTTTGAGATAAAACCCCTCAACTTTAATCGGAGCTTTAATGAACTATGAGATCAGTGAATTAAAAACAGGAAAATACCTCATTCATACTCATGAAATGGAAAATACACAGGATAATATTTCAATAAATGATGATAAATGACTTAGAAAAGTCTGATGTGGAGAAAACTTCATTAGGGCTCGGACATAGAAGTAGTTTTAGGGGTTAATCCCATTCCTCTGGTCCAAAGAGTGGAGATAAAACACCAACATGAGTCTAAATATTCACTTCTGTAACAAATGTTGTTGGATTGATTCCTGACATTCTGTAATTTCAGACGTTGGGAAACTTTCTGACAAGCGATTCATCTGAGTTAAACCGAGGCCAGTGTGGTCGAGCTCGGAAACAAGTCTGTCCGATGTTTTAGGGATGTTTTTTAAGCAGGAATGTCATATATTTGAGTTCCAGCTTCTCCAATTTGGTCTTAAATTACAGACGATGAAACACTTTTACAGTTTGGCCTGTCGGTTTGTCAGCTTTGGACGGTAGGAAACAACATATTTGAGTTAATTTACCATGAAAACGCTCGTTAGTTGGAACTCTTAGTGTTTGGAACGTCACAAGGTCTGTTCCAATATGTGGGGATTTATGGTGGGAGTTAAATGTTGGAAATATCAGAACATGTTTTTTATTCCAACACGTCGGTCACCGTTTCACCTCTGTTCAAAAACATGGGCGGGGCCACATGTTTTGGTACAGAAAACAGATTCGACGCCTGTTTTTCACGCATAAGGTGAACATTCGCTGCAAACATAGTCAGTGAAGAGCCCGACTGATGATCAAATTAACATTAAAACAATATTTTACATAATTGACTAGTTTTATTAAAGTGAATGTGTCTCTGGTGCAAAACAACCCTGGGGTAAAAAGACCAAAAACACCTCAAGCAATAATTATTAGCAAATTTGGATGTTTTCACCGACCTTTTCTACTGCAACATGTGAAAATATGTTAATGTGATAAACAAAATTATTGTATATCATTGGTCTTTTGGTGAAATCAAAGAGAAATCAGTGCGCAAATCGAAGAATGACAGATTTGGTCATCTATTTTTCATGCATTTGCTGCAGGAATAGACAGTAAAGAGCCTTGTTGACAGTCACATTATCATTAGATTGAATATATGTGACATAAATTATAAACTTCAAAAGTCCTGCAAGAAAAAGGAAAAAAAAAAAAGGTGAAAATTTCCTGTTTTGAGCCAAAAATGGACTGTATGATCTTAATTTTTAATCATAATTAATCAACCTTTCGTACTGCAACACTTCCACATATGTTCATTTGATAAACTATTGTGTATTATTGGTCTGTTTACGTAATCAACAGGAAATCAAGGCACAAATACAATAATTAGTCCACATTTGGTGATTTTGTGCCAATACAAGTGGAAAGTGCAAAAAGCAAGAAAAAGGGGAAAAAAGGTGAAATTTTCTATTTTGAGCCAAAACTTGACTGCATATCTTCATTTTTAGTCATAATTAACCAACCGTTTCTACTGGAACACTTCCACATGTTCATCTGATTAATAAAATGACGAGCACTGCACAGATTCAGTAATTAGTCCATATGCGGTGCCGCTGTCGTGTTGAACGGAACAGATTATTGGACGTTATCACTGATTCCAGCAGGTTTTGGGGTCATCAGACCTACTCAACCTTTGGCCCTGAAGGTAATATAGTATGTTTCGCCCTTTGACCTTTGACCTGGACGCTCTAACCCCACCCACCACAGTCCTACCACCATATCGATGTGCAGGGTTTGGTCGATATCAGCCGTCTAGAGCCCCGCTGACGGCCGTATTGAGCTGTTCCTACTCTCATCTGCTTTGTTTGGGTGTGTTTGTATTGACGGTGTCCAGAACAGGAGGAGGGGGGCATGGGGGGGAGTGGGTGGTGTGATAAGGTCAGGGCCCTTTACATCTATGAGCTGATAAAGCAGGACACACATTCACACACACTCAGACGGTCATACCGAGGCTTCAAAAGGCTGATAACGCACCTCGGTGTTATCTGCCCTGGGCTTTGTGTCCCGCTACCACACCAGAGCCCAGCGGCGAGGGGCGGCCACGGGACGAATCAGCGCACGGGGATCCGGATCAAACACAATCTGTACTCTGAAGGAAAGTTCTGATCAAAAACCAGATCTGTATCACTTCAACCACACCTAAAATCACAGCGATCCCCGACGCTGATAGCACCAAATTTAATTTTCTTTGAAAACTGCGTCCAGACAATGTGAACTTAACAACCTCATTTGATGTTCAAGATATTTCATTTGTGTAGGTGGTAACACCGGGACATTTTTAACCAGTTTAACTTTCAAAACTAATGACTTCTTTACTTTCTTTCAGAACAACCTCTTTAAATGTATTTAAAACGACCAAAGTGAAAAGTCTGCTGCAAAGGATTCTGACTTTAAAGGCAGGATCACACTGGAAACTTCATCTAAAGAGCTAAACTGAAGCTAACTAACACTACTGTTACCTCTGAGATCAACACCTAATTGGTTTTAAAAGGACTTTGACCAACAAGGCTGTCAGTAAATTATCAGTAAATGTAAAAATGTCCTGGAATTCATGGTTTGTGACTTTGTGGGTCTAATGTTTCCAAACACTTCCATACTTTTTGGGACTGTCGGGTTATAAGACCTCACTGGGAAGTAGTGATGTGAGTATCGATGCCACGGTATCAATATATCGATACCTTTGTATCACCAATTTTGGTATCGACTACTCCATTAAAGTATCGATCACTAATTAATAAATGAGAAATAAAAGTATGTGTGTCAATTCTAGATATTTTTAGGTGACTTACTCTAGTGTTTTGCGCCCAAACACCCCCCAGCTGGCAGCAAATTGAACTGGTCCATCGGTCACATGACTAAAAGAGCCGTGAGTTGTGTGCATTCACCCTGTTAGCATGGCCAACAAATAGGAGCACTGTATGGGCATATTTTTCACCAGCTGATAAAACTTCAGCCAAATACAAATTATGTTTGTATATGTTTAACTTTTGAACCGTGCGTATTAAAGTTGTTACCTGGACAGTATTTGACAGTATTTGTTTTTATGAGAACTAATAATATGATTGAGAAAAAAATTCTCCAATAAAAATTACCAGTAATCTGTATCAGTAATTAGTATCAAATATTTTATGCAAAAAAATAAATAAATTGGTATCGTATCGAATCTCAAAAGTGTGGTATCACCCATCACTACTGGGAAGAGATCCACAAACACAAACAAAACGTATTTAATGTAAATATTCAGTTTAAATGTGAATCCATGTATTTGGGAGATTGACTGTTTGAATCATGGAACATCAAAGACAAACAGTTACTGACTAAACTGTTACGGTTTTGTAGCTGTGAAAAGGTTCTTTGAAGAAAAAAAAAAAATCACGTTTTTTTTTTCCCATTCCCAAAACGGAATAAAACACTCAGGAAAAAAAAAAATCTTGACTAAAGTTCTCATAATTCATGAATGAAAGGGTTAAATTCAACCATTTGCACTTGTTAAACAGAGAAAATTAAAAAATAAAAGCTTCACTCAGAGTCCAAACCGATCTAAAAACAGACCTGAAGCTTCTAGAAACAAAGACCCCAGACGTTATTTGATGAACTCTGGTATGTGGAAATGAAGGACGTGTTTTTAAAGCTCCAGGAACTGCACCGTTTCTCAGTCTCTGTTGTAGCGACTGAAACGCAAACGAGCCGAACTGAACATCAGGGTGAATTCTGACCCGGGCCCGTTCCAGACAATAGCCTTATCCCTCAGCCAGTACAAAGCCTGTTCAGCCGCTCTTTCATCTATGCAAACAGGGCAGCGGAGAACACAAAACATTTGATCAAGTCCGACTTAATCTTCCAGCAGCTTGAACTCACCGAGCGTTGTTACAAAGGGACCTGTCGGAGGATTTTTAACCTTAAAGCCTCATGAAAAGAAGAAAAATGTGTTTTCTGTGTCGTTATGTGGCGTCCCTAGGCGGCTGTGAGCACCAAATCTGTGCAGGGAAAAGGGTTTGCGGTGTCGTCTGAGCAGGTTCGTGTCTTTTAAGTGTTTCTTTTACTTCATCATCTGGTGCTCAGATATAAAAAACAAACTTTGGTGTAGTTTTATCCTTTACCTACAACCATGAAGCCAGTTGAAACAAAGAGCAACCAAGGTGATTCTGTCTTTTTTTAAGTGGGATCAGATATTTGGACTAGAAATGACAAACCTACACTGGGTCAGATTTAGGTTGTTTTTTTTTCCAGTGTACATTCTGACTTTGTAGAACTTTTATGATCTGTACACCAGTGATCCCATTACATCTAAAAAACACGTTTACAGGAAATTTCAGCTTCAAACCTTCATATTTTTAAGCTTTAACCTGGTTTTGTCTCTATTACTCGTCCATTTTCAACATCAGTGGCTGAAAGTATGACTTTATTTTCTCAACAGGCTCATGACCAAACACCAGAATGTGATAATTATCTGAAAATGGACAGAAGTAGGTTTTAAAAAAATGTATAATACAGTTAAACTTTTGAAGAACTTCAGCCTCAAAGTTTGTTGAGGTTCATTTCCTCATTCTTCTCCATTAGAAGGAGCTCCGTACTTCCTAATTTTGGTTCAATACATCTTTTTTTCCCACTAAAATACAATGAAAGATTGTCTCAAGTAAACAAATAGCAGCTGGTGTCTGGTTCTACACTTTGTAAAGAAGTGCACCATCTCATTGATTTTTTCTTTTGTTCAGACAAGCTGTAGTTTTAAGATGTTACCTGATGTTTAGCAGGTAACATCTTAAAACTACACCTTGTCCTTCATCTACTGTTTATTTAACTGTTGTTTTATTCTGCAAAACCCTGTGAGGAAACCCTGTTGTGATAAAGAGCTCAACAAATAAAATTGAATTGAATCTCCACATTCTTCTGTATTAGAAGAAACCCCCCCCCCGACGTTAACAGATCCAACCAGCACTGCTTCAAACAAGTGCACACCCTGATTTTTTTTTTTTTTGCACACCCAGAACTAAAACTCATGCTCATGACCAAACGCCTGAATGTGACACTTATCTGTAAATGGACATAAGTTGATTTAAAAACACTGTATAATACTGTTAAACTTTTGAAGAACCTCATTATTCATCAGTTTCTCAATGGGCTCATGATCAAACACCAGAATGTGACGACTCTGGAGTGAAAACGCCGTCGCTGTTTGGGAAGTCGCAGTAAAACCGACCTTTTCTACCGTTTATCGTTTTATCTCTGAATTTACTGAACTTCATATGAAAGTGGGAGATTTTAAGGAAACTAATCAGTGAGAATTGTATTAAAGCTGAGGCCTGCTGGGTAATAAATACGCGGTGTTATCTGTGTCACCTCATTGAGTTAAAGTCCTTCAGGTCTTTCGGGGAAACTCGACCCAGAGCTGCATGTTTTTTTTGGTAGAAAGGCGTCTGACTAGTTGATAAGAACATAAACTTAAGTTATTAAAGGACATAAAGTGGCTGAACTAACCCCCCCTTCCATTCCTACCCCCCCTCGGGCTCCTGGCTGGCACACAGGGCAGCAGCGCCACCCGATCCTGGAGCCGAGGGGCCTCGACGCCGTAAATCAAGAGGCATCCGAGACGCTGAGGCCGCGGGCGAGGCGAAGACGAGACCGCGACCAGACAGACAGGAACGCCGATGAGTGTCTGCGATAACACTCATACAGTAGAAGGGGATGACACACACATGTACAGATCTGTGCACATCCCTCAGCGTTCCCACCCGACTCACAATAGAGCCACACAAACAGCTGAACAAGAGAAGATCACAGGATGACTGACATAGTTGTGTACACACTAATTAGGCACACTGGCACCGCCACAATGGGCTGCTTCATAACCTCAGAGCACAGAAACACACACACACACACACACACACACACACACACACACACACTCAGAATGGGATGGGTATCAGGGTTGGGATCTCTGCCATGTTTGCTATGATACCCTCTTTGATCTGGGGTGAGAAGTTCTCTGCCCCCGAAAAATGAGAGAAAGAAACGAGACAGGCGGGTTTTTGAGGAGGTGGCAGCGTTTGTTGGACTGTTTGACAGTTGCAGTGTGAATGGAGGATGCTGGGTTTTGTTCCGGCTCTCCGTGAACAGGCGTTTTGTTTGCCAGATGACATTTAGACAATGGCTGCAGGGCGGGAGGGAGGGGCCGACGGGGAGCGGAGAGGAGGGGGGTGCATCGTATGAGCGCCGTCTGAGGCTTTTGTGGAGCGCCGACCAACCGAGGGTCATTGGGTCAAGACCGGCCGACCTCAGATGAAGACAGGAGGAAGCAATAATGTCTTGGATCAACAGTAAACATCAGCCAGCGGTTACTACGGCGGCCCACGCTCACATTTAAGGACAGAACACTTGCGTTTCCTGCAGACAGCGAATGCCTCATAGTCATCTGAAGGTGGATGTGTAAAGCTGCAACATCACGTAAATATGAGAACTGTTAAACGCGATAATGCATATTAATCCATCATTGATCTGATTGTAAATGTCAACTCCATGAACCATCTGCAGCAGAATGACTGTGACCGTCTCCAACACATTCGCTCAGTTTGTCCAGTAGAGTTAGCGTTAACGCACTTGAACACATGGTCAGCTGATCCGGTAGTGACAGGCAGCAGAACCAACACAAAGTCGGAAGATCACAAACAGCACGTTTGTCCTCTGCATGGAAATATGAGGACAAAAAAAACAGATGGAACAGCTGTTTAAAGTTGAAGGTGTTTCATAAACACATTAAGTCATATATATTTCCTTCTGTTTTAAGTGTGTTTGTTCATGCAAAAATGAAATCTGATTAATATAGATTAAAAATGAATGATATTTAATCACAATTAATCAAAATTAATCCACAACAACTCTCTGATTAATTGGATTAAACATTTGAATCATTTGGTAGTAGGTGTTTTATTTGTGTACATTACATAGTTTTAGGCAGGAATCAGAGTTTTGGGTATGCAGGGAAAAAAAATCTGACCGTGCAGATATTTTTCTGCTGACCAACGGGAGGAGGGGGGGGGGGGGTCACTGGGATCAACTTTCAGGCCAATCAGAGGCCTCCTTTCAAATGGTTTATCAACTGACCAAACAGAACGCATGTTTCTTGGCGAAATGTATAACCAGAAGTCAGTTCCTACTTGTGTACCTGAGATGATTTTTTTTGCTGCATTTTAGTGAAAAAAAGATGGATTTAGCCAAAATTGGGAACTGACAAGGTGAGACACAGTTCTACAGATACTTATCACAGCTTTTGTCAAGACGTGACCTGTGTTTCTGGTCGTGTTTTGTGGAAATTTGCAGCGCTGCTTAAAAGTATAACTCATTATTAGCTTTCCGTGCATATGTTTATGCCATCATTAGTCCCCTGTCCAAACAGAATTGTTGTGTCAAATTCAGTGTACTTATGGTTAGGGCCCTTCGGGGGGGGGGGGCTTGGACACAATTTTCACAAATGACACACGATCAAACCGTGTTGAACAACATGTGACAGGTTGAAAATGTATAAAAATAGAACGACAAATATTATAAAAGCTGATGCGACATACAACGGCATTCAGTGAGATCAGTGTGAAAGCTGTTAGACCTTAAAGAAAGGATGTCAAACATACGGATAGTGGGTCAAACCTGGGCAAACACTGTCCAATCTGTCCCATGACATGAATTTCTAAACTGTAAAAACTACAATTATGATGATATTAACAATCACTGATGTCAAACTCATGTTAGTTTAGGCTCCACATTCAGACCGATATGATCTTAAGTGGTTCAGAACCAGTAAAGTACCATCATAATAACCTGTAAACAATGACAAATACTAAAGTTTAGCTTTTTTAGTGTAGAAAGTACAATTACACGAAAATGTTCATGTTTACAAACAAAAAAACACATGAAAAACCAGAACAAATATGAACCTGAAGAGTCTGAACAGAAGAACGTGTCATGTGACCAGTATTCTGTGTGTTTTAAAAGGTTTGAACTGGTTTTAAATGTGTGTTTGTAGAGCCACTGTGAGCTGTGCACTGTCATGCACATGTGTAAATGATAAACTGACGAGTACATGTGAACATTTTCAGAATGTAATGGGACTGTTTTTCACTCCAAAACAAAGACAAATGTTTGGAACTGTCATTATTCATAAGTTAAATTAAAATGAGTTTGACGTCACTGCCTTAAAGACACTTCGCTTTAGCCCAAGTCTCTCCTGTACTACTCATCTGTTTCATTTTATTTATTTTTAAATCACTGTTAAAATCAGAATCACACACTGGAAAACTATCTGATGTGACTCAGTTTGTTGTTTTTGAACATTTAACTGATCCTGAAAGGCTCTTCTAAACACACACGTCTTTCATTTCACATTAACTCTGTGTATAAACTGTAAACTCATCACATTTTATTTATTTATAGTTAAACAAATAACAAACAGGACTTTGTAGAAGTTTAATCATGTTGGAAAAAGTTCTGGAGCTTCATCCTATTACATCTGAACTAGATTTTGCAGAACTTCAGCTTCCAGACGTCATCTTTTTAAGCTTTAACCTGATTCTGTCTTTGTTTAACTTGATAATTTTTCATTCAGATGCTTTAATGAAAACATCAGAAACCAAAAATAACCCTTTATTTGTTAGTTTTTAATTTATTCTCTTCTTCCCCATCTGTAATTTTACTTGAGTCCTGATTTTCCTGCACATCAACCTTTTTTTAATGACTTTTTTTTTTTTTTACCATAATTATCCAAGTGGAATTTTCCTGTGGTTCTTAAACACACCATAACAACATTGTGC
Organism: Ostorhinchus rueppellii; assembly: GCA_030068375.1. NCBI lineage: Eukaryota > Metazoa > Chordata > Actinopteri > Kurtiformes > Apogonidae > Ostorhinchus > Ostorhinchus rueppellii. The sequence goes on from JAQQZY010000005.1 coordinate 2,003,375, forward strand.
ATTTATGATACTTTACTCATGTTAAGTTGCTTTTGTTGCCTCTAAAAATGTGCTTTTATTAATACCTGTCTGTACTTTTTCTGCAGAAACATTTGCATCTATTGAATATCTACCTTGTTTTTCACTGTATGTTTTTGATTCTTTTGTTGTTGGATCTGGGTTTGTTCATGAATGCAGCATGGCACGACGCTGGAGCCACATTTCCTATGACATAAAATGGTGGTACATGCATGAATTGTGAAAATAAACCATGAAATTCCTCTAGTTCTGATTAAAAAAGTGGGGCTTTTCTGCAGATAACTGTTGGACTGAAAAGTATTGTTTATTGAAAGGAAACGCTGCAGACCTTCAGCTTCCAAACACCATGTTTTTAAGCTTTACTTCATTCTGTCTTTGTTTAACTTGGTAATTTTTCATTTAGAGGCTTTAATGAAAACATTAATGACCAAAAATAACACTTTATTTATTTACTTATTTATTCTCTTCTTTTCCATCTGTAATTTTACTTAAGTCCTGATTTTTTTAATGACTTTTTCCCCGTAAATAAGTATCAAAGTGGAATTTTCCTGTGGTTCTTGAACACACCGTAACCACACTGTGCATTTATGATACTTTACTCATGTTATGTTGTTTTTATTGCCTCAAATGTAGTTTCATTATCACCTGAGCAGGTAAAAACTCTACATATTCACTGATTTTCTGCAGAAACATTTGCATCTATTGAATATCTACCTTGTTTTTCACTGCATGTTTTTGATTCTTTTGTTCTTAGAACTGGGTTTGTTCATGAATGCAGCGTGGCAGGACACTGGAGCCACATTTCCTGTGATATAAAATAAATCTCATCTTTGATCTTGAATAAAAAGTAGCGGTGCATGCATGAATTATGAAAAAAAATACATGAAATCCCTCTCGTTCTGATTAAAAAAAGCAGGACTTTTCTGCCGATAACTGTTGGACTGAAAAGTATTGTTTGCTGAAGGGAAACGCTGCGAACTTGATCAAACTACAACAAACAGAATCTGTCAAACACTTGTAAATACGGTTACAGCAGGTTTCTCCCGCTTTCCAAACAAAAAAACAGAAGCTGTGCATCGATCAAACCTGACAGAGGAGGGATATTGTGACGAGAAGAACAATCTGAGCTTTAAGTGGCGGCAAATAAACCCCGTTCATTTCCATGTCGTCCACCACTCGGCGTGCAGCTGTGCGTGTTTGTGACTTCCTGCCGACTCTTTGGCCTCTTATCTCTGAACCAGAGGCTGATGACGCTGATAAACATCATCACACACACATAAACGTCGGCACAAGCCTCGTCAGGACGCGTTGTTGTTTCGCTGTCATCCGCCGCAGGTGACCATCAACAAACACATCTTACACGGAGGCGTGCGACAGATCGGACGGCGATTTGGTCGGACTCTGAGACTCAGCGTCTCCGTGGAAACGTGGCCACAGTTTGAGATATGAGGGTGAAGATCGGATCTGCCCGCGCTTCCTCCCTCTCACCGCCTCGTAAATCATCTCTGCATGTCCTCGACCGGCTAAACAAGCGGCGCATGCTTTGGATTAGCCCCGAGTGAAACAAACAACAACAAACCAGGAAACCTCAAGACATCCCATAATTCCACCACGGCAGACCTAATGACCACAGCCCAACAATAAACCTTCAAGAAATATTAAATGCGTACAAACGGAGGCCCCTGGAGAAGAACCACATCACCAATACTGATCTGAGAGAAGAGGACTCAGTGAGAACAGAAGTGGACCGGGAGCCTTTTAGACCGAAGACCAACCAACGAAGAAACACACGAACGGCCGTCGAGTACGTCTGCGCTGGACTGTGTAGAATAATAAGTCAATATGCAGGTTATAGAGGGCGTTATGGGTGTGGTCAAACATCAGGTACCTTCGAAAACTAGGATTTTTGCTGTGATTTAAAAATACACTGAAAAAATGTAAATCGGACCAAGTGTATTTTTGTTATTTTTAGTCTAAATATCACATCAGACTGAAAAACAGACAGAATCACCGACAGACGGACTTTACGGTCAGACAGAAGAACTGATTTATAGACAATAGATCTGGAAAATCTGAGTTGAAGGAATCTGACCAAGATCATTTTCATTTGGTCCATTGGCAGATTTTTTTGTTTTTTGCATCAAGTTTTTTTTTTTTTTTTGCTTATTACAAGATTTTTTTTGTTTACTTAACTCAAGAAGAAAAAACAAAAACAAGAAAAAAACGCAAGGACACAACTTGCAAAGATAAAAAACAGATAAAAACAAAATACAAAACAACACAAAAACACAAAACAAGCAACATGAAGAAAACAACACAAAAGAGGAAACATGACATAAACAACACAAACAATGAAAAACCAGACAAACATAAAAGATGCGATAAGACGATGACGACAACGAAAGAAAACAGAAGATACAAAACCAGACAAAAACAGCATAAAAGACACAACTATGTTAACATAAAGACGGAACAATTCACAACAAAACAAACACCTGTTGTCTCTGATATTTTTGGTACTTTTTTTTTTATCACAAACTGAATCATTTTATGTTTTAAACTTCAAACTTATATAATTTCGTTGCTCTGAAATATGTGTAATGACAATAAAATTCTATTCTATTCAAAGTAAATATTAAAACTTAAAGACAAAAGACAAATCATCACATAAAACCATACGTGGATAAACATTATTATCGTTTTTTAGTTTTATACATGTTCCCTTCACTCATAACCTGATTACTGAGCCGCTTTTATTTTCTTTTCGTTCAGCAGATGACAGGGGCTCATCGACTCGACCCCCCCCCCCCCCCCGGCTGGTCCTTTAATTTATAGAAAAACATTAAACCCCGTCCATCAAGGGTCTGGGTCAGGCCTTCATTCCCCGATCTAAACACCTCATCAAACCGGACTTACACCCCCAGAATAGACACTTTCCACAGATAGAAAATAAAATAAACACCTGTGTGTCTGAGCTCAAGTGGGTGTGGCCTGAAATGAGGAGGGTCTGATGGACACTGACCCCGTTTACACGACCTTAAAAACCTGAAAACCATTATAATCTGATCATTATTATAATCAGATGTGATGCGTTCACATGGACTTAAAAAAATAAGATAAACGTGGTTTGACCAGAATGATCAACAGATGGTTTGAGGGGTTTTTTTTCTGCCTGTTTTCTAGTTTTGTGTGTGTGTGTGTGTGTGTGTATATGTTGACAACTTTTATAAGAAATGGTTTAATGATGTCAGTATTGTTTATATGGAAAAACGATAAAGTTTCCAAAAAAAAAAATTAAATAAAAACTTTGGTTTAGATGTTTCAGTCTATTATTAGATTTCTTTCAGTTTGTACATATGTAATGGCAGTAGTATGTAACTTCCTGTTTTTGAGCCCTCCCCCTTTTTAAGTGGAGACAAGGGGTGTTGTTTTTAGTTGTTTGTTTGTTTGTTTACACTTTAACAGAAAAACTGTTGAATTCATACCAAATTGGATTTATAGATTGCCACTGACTCAGAAAAGTCGGTCAAAGTTCACATTTTTCCAGCTTCTTTAAAATCTTCCCATTTACTTATAACGAGCATAACACACGTGAGGGGCGGGGCTTGTTTCAAACCCACCTGTTCTGTTTGACCTTTTGACACTCGTGTTCATTCATTTGTGCTTTTATTCTTCTGTCCGGTGCTTTGGTCCATGGGTTTGTTTTAAAGTGCTTTATAAATACAGTTGGATTGGATTGTTGTGTCTGAAACTACTTGTTGATCATGTAAACAGTATAATCTGATCCGTTTTATCGTATAATCTGATTATGAGTAATCAGATTAACACACCTGGATTTGTCCCTAATACTCTGGTGTCTTCATGAATGCAGGTTAACCTGATTTATTTAGTTCTTTTATGTCTGCATGTGTTTAAAAAAACTGAAGAAATCCTAGAAAACTGAAGTTAGATAAATATGAGCTGAAGACGATAACAGGAAGTTTGAGTCTCCTGTCATTACGTACGGACAAACTCAGACAGAAATCCAATAACGGCTGCTAACGTCTAAGCCAGATTTTCTTTTTTAATTAACGTGTTTCTTAAATGCATGTACACGCATCAAATCTAATTACTATTATTATCTGATTACTCCCAATGATCTGATTTTTACGGTTATTTAAACAGGGTCATTGTCTTACATTTCACTACTTTTTTTTGTATGATTTTTTTTTCTGTTCTTTCTTTTTTTGCACATGTGCCGGTGTAAACAACAAAATAAATCAGATGAACCTGTACACATGCATGAAGACACCAGAGTATTAGGGATAAGCCCAGGAGTAATCTGATTACTCATAATCAGGTTGTTGCTGTTATCTGATAAAACAGAACAGATTATACTGTTTACATGATCAATAATAATCAGATTATTTTATTATTAGAACCTTTCTTGAACCAGGAAAAATCCTCACTGATATGAAACATCTTTTCCAGTTTCCTGGCTCAGACGGCAGCTGCAGAACTTACAGAAGACACAAAGTGGACATCAACACCAAAAATAGACATAAAACACAGTAAACGTCCATCTAAAATGAAATACAAAGCACTGAAGAGCGTTCATAGCAAAAACCAACATTATTTTCAAAGGTATTAAAAATATAACAACAGTGCTCCTTAAAAACATCTCAAAGCAGAACCTGTCCGACTCAAGTAAATGTGGTCCAAATCTGATTTTGATCCCCATATGTGACCTGTACCTGACCTGTTAAAGACAGTCTGAACAGCACTAATCTGACCCAGAACACTTTCATATGTGTTTCACATCTGATATTATGCAAAGAAGAAGGGGAAGAACAAGATGAAGAAGAAGACAAAGAAGTTGATGAAGACAAAGAAGAAGGAAATGAAGAAGGTGAAGAGGACAAAGAAAGAAGACGAAGAAGATGAAGACGAAGAAGAAGAGAAAGAAGACGAAGAAGGAAAGGAAGAAGTTGTTGAAGAAGACAAAGAAGAAGTTGAAGAAGTTGAAAAAGAAAGTAGAATAAGACGAAGAAGAAGAAGAAGTAGTAGAAGAAGAAGAAACATCTGAGATTGGACTGGTTTCAGTGGTCGTCCTCAGTCTGACTTGGACTCTCAGCTCCATGAGGTAAAGAGAAGCAGATTTTTACGGGAGGTTTTATTGACTCTTATATATTGGGTGTTGATAAGGCGCCGTGTGGTTGCGAGCCTGGGCAAAGAGCAAGAAGAAAAGCGCCTGGCTTTTATTTTTGGGGTTAGTTTTCCCATCAATTTCGCTGGAGTCTCTAAAAGGTCCATTAAGGCGAGTGGAGTAGAACAGCGACGGAGGGCAACCTGACATCCATCACCTCTGCCGCCTCAGAGCCAGCAACACACAAGCCCAAAAAAAGAGCACCAATGAAAGGAAGTTGGTGAAGTTGTGTGTGTTGGTTCGTGCTCAAGCCAAGCTCCTCTTTTGTGTACAATCCTATCAATGTCACAAAGGTTACGCTCCCTCAAGATAACCCGCCCAGATCGCCCCGGGCTCCGGCAGGGGTTTTCAGCGCTCTCTTTTTGTGATTAGGTGTCAGCAGAATTTCCTTGGTGCGCAGACGACGGCTTTCATGTCGAGGCTTTCTCATGGGTCGAGCCGCCCATTCAGGCACGATACGAAGCAAAGTACACAATGTCTGCTTGTGTCGCAGTCGCACAATCCATATTCACCCCAACACAACGGCCCACACTTCCTGATGACATCTGGCAAGAAGGACGCAGTCATTTTTCACGTTTTCAAGGTGTTGAAAGCAAAGATAAGAAGACAAAAGTGGAAAAAGTTTTTCTTCTTTGTAAAGTGTTGCAACGTTTCATTGTTTGCTTGTCCTTAATCTTCTCATTATTTCTACAAAATGTCAGAGAACAATGAAAGGAAGCAATAAAAGCCGAGAAGGAGCATTGAAATGTTTAGTTTTCTCCATCGAAGAAAACAAAAACAAATATTCTGTTTTATTGGAACAAAGAAAAGCAGTACATTGAACATTCTTCATCATAAAATGAGTTCATCTTGCACCATATTAGTCATGTTTTCATTGTCAAACTACAAACTAATCCAACAATCACTTTCTCTGAACACAAACACCCAGTACTAGTTTAATGTCAGTTCACAAATGAGTGTTTTTCTCTGTTTTTAACTTTTCTTGAGTAAGTCATCACCATTTATTGCAATATTTTCCTCTTTACTTTGAGTTTTTCAGTTTAAATCATATGTTTTTCTATATTTAATTCACGGATCATGTAGATGTTCATTAAATCTCAGAGTAAATCCAAAGGTTGTTGTGTAAAAACGGAGGAAACTGAAGTAAAAGTGACTTTTTCAGTAAATTATTCCTCATTGTGTTGATTTAGTTTCTTCTTTAGTTTATTTTAGTGCTGTATTTTCAGTGGTGTAGTCCAGGGTATACGCTGGTACACAGACTACACCTACTTACTTTTCAGTCATTGCATATTTCCTCTTCCAAACTCCCCTGATGTTCCATTCAGTCGAATCGGAGCCAAATTATTCATTTTTTCCTCTGGGATGGTGAAGCCATGACCCGCCCTCCTCTGCCTCTAATTGGCTAGTACTCGCTGCCTTCACTGATTAGATTGGTTAACTTTAGGCATGAGGACTGATGGGCCAATCAGAGGCAAAGTAGGGCGGGTCATGCCGAGGAAAATATTGCTAATTAGCGCTGTCCACCTCTGGAACCTGATTGGACACCTCCTCAGGTGCCAGTCCCAACCCAGTTGACTAACAGGTCACTGCATGTCTTGTTGAAAGATGTGCGATTATTGGAAATGGGAATGAGAAAGGCAAAATAAACATCTTTCAAATGAGTGACACATATCAAGAGAACCTACTTAGATGGAATACATAATTCTGAGTTAAGTTTTAAGGTGGTTTCAGAATGAGTCACTGTTCAACTACTGGACATTTAGAGAGGTTGTCTCCATTAAAGTGTGAGAGTAGGCTAACGTTATAAAATACTAATGTTATGAAAGGCTAACGTTATAAAATACTAATGTTATGAAAGGGTAACATTATAAAATGCTAACGTATGAAAGGCTAACGTTATGAAAGGATAATGCTATCCTATGTTTGCCTCATGATGAATACATGTACTGCTTTTGTTACCAGTAAAACCTACAAACTTCTCATGATCAAGTCACGATAATTTTATAATAATGAACAAATACTACTGATGGAGTTTTGGGTAAAATAAATATCGTAGTCTAATGTCACTGTTTCTACAACAGGGCTTTTTTCTGGACTACTAAAAAAGAAGCAAAATTTGAGAGTGCACCCCCTTCTCCAGGGACCACTACACCACTACTTATTTTCTTAATTTTTATTCATTATTTTTGCTTATTTTTATTCATTTAATTCCTTATTTTGTTCATTTTGTCCTTTAATTCCTCTCTTTGTTCTGAACATAAACCCAGTGTGTCCATCCACTGTCACTGATCCAACTACATGGGTTTTACTGCTGAATCAATGTTGTACAAGATGACAGTGTTTCCATGGTAACAACTGAGAACTTCCAAATGGGTCATATCTGATGTCCATGAAAAGAAGAATGAACTATATTTTACACCAATTATGTATTGATAGGATTAATGGATCAATAGTTATGAAACAGTTCAGTAGATGTTTCTGGGCTTTTATGGGTTAAACCTCCAACGCTAACTTTAAAACCATGAGAAAATACCAGATTGAAGATGCAACTGATAAAATTCAAATTATATTGTGCTTGCGCTGATTGAAAACATCTGCATATTTTGAGGGGAAGGAATGCAGTTTTGCTTCTTTGCAGACAGATCCTGAGTGGGCACAGATGTGGTGGGACTGGCAGAGGTTCAGCATCTGTGGAAACTGGATTTGTTGGCCTGCCACCGCTGGGTGGACTGTGGTCGCGCTGGTATGTACTGGCTTTTTACCATAAGCCTCTGGTTTGGGACGGTAAACACCTGAAAAGCCCGGTGGCACCGAGGCGTCCATTAAAATCAGATCAGGACAGTTTAGACGAAGTATTTACGGTGGTTCTGCTCAAATGCACTGCAACGTCCTCAGCTGTGGTTTCACCGACGACTGGACAGAATGATTGAAAGCATTAGATTAGATTGAAGATTCCAGCTGAACTGTTTACATGGACACCAAGTAAAACCATCAGATAAAAACGTGTGGAAGCATTTAATCAGAACAGAACTTTCTGACAAGTGTAAAGTGGTTCCATCTGCTGCCAAACAGCAAAACACTTTTTACAACTTTCCAGATACTTTGTTGCTTGACAATGGTTAAATCTTTTATGGAAATGTTGTTTAGTCAGCCCCAAAGCACTTTAGTTTCACTACCTCCATGTTAATGAACATCTTGGAAACTTCAGGAGGATGAATCTATACCAGACGGAAAGGATCATGTTGTGTTCACGTGGTTAATAGATGCTAATATTTCCTTCTGAACTTGACTGAAAAGTCCATCTGATCAGATTGGCTCAGGTATTTTCATTCGAATTGGACTATTTTAACCATATTTACTCGAATATTAAGCTCCATGGTTTTGATAATTGTACATTTCAAGTCTATTAATATTTTAAATTCACATCTATACCTTTGTCCTGTTGGACTGTCAACAGAGACTGTAGATAAATTACCAACACTGTTTTCTGTCTTGCAGTAAAACCATGTGATGTTATAAAAAAAACTGATAAAATACTCCAATGTTATCTGCATAGAAGCATTATCACCTACTATAACATTAGTGGAATGCATCTTTGTGTTGCTTGATAGTTTCTTCTGTCACTTATGAATGATTTTCAGTAAATGTTGTGCATTTTGCCATATTCCAGTAAAAATGACGACTTTTACTAGAATATTAAGGTCCATATTAGCATAGCTAATGACAGTCATGATTATTTTTCAAATAACTAAAGAGAATTTTAAGTCTATTAAAAGTATTGTATGTTAAAAACTCCTAACATTTATACTCTTGTCCTATTGGATTGTCTACAGATTGCAGATAAATTACCAACATATTTCTTGCACTAAAACCATGTGAAATTGCAAAAACTGATAAAAAAATATACTCCAGTGTCGTCTGCATAGAAGCTGCATCGCCCACTATAAAATGAGTGAAATGGATCTTTGTGTTGCTTAATACTATTTCTTCTCTCACGAATGAATAGTTTAATGTCACAAATACTGTGCAATGAGCAACATTCCAGTAAAAACTATAACTATAGTTCAGTGAAAATGCAGTTTTGTGTGTTTGAGGGTTAAACTGGTACGACTCCTCCTTCATGTGCTTCGCTTTGTCCTCTTTTATCATTATCTCAGGCCACCTCTTACGTGTTTTTAATGCAGTGGGTCTGAGCAGGGCCTGGGTTTGTCTGCTGGAGGATGCATCCCACTCTCAGATGTAAATGTGAATGTGATTTACCATGGGAACTCCATGGCATTCTTCTTGTTTTGGAGGACGGTGAAAGGAGCCGGACCCGGGCCAGATGAAAAGAACAGTGAGGCCTAACAGCCAAGAAGCGGCTGTAGTGAAGCTAAATTGAGAGCACCACATAAATCTTGGCTTTTTAAGGCACACACATGTGGAAACGGCGCATGCATGCAGAGCAGCTCAACACAACCTGTTCACGGCTGATACGGTCCAGCCTCAGAGCGGGTCTGATACCGGTTCTGTCCTGAGTCCAGTGGAAAATGAAGAAAAAACTCAAGCCTCATTCAGACCATCAGCCCTAATCGATTTAAGAAGGATTTAATGCACATGCATCAAACATGCAGCCCAGGGGCCAAAACCAGCCCAAAAAAAGGTTCAATCTGACCTCTGGGATAAATATATGAAACGTAAAAATTAAACTGAAGATAAGAAAAATTACAGAGGTTCATATCATTTTAGGTCAATTCAGTCTAAAGCAGATCAGACCAGTAAAATGCTACCATAATAACCTAGAAATAAGGAAAACTGATATTTTTTTCTTCTTTGTTTTACTGTTAAAAAAGAAAAAGTTAAATTATACAAAAATGTTTACATTCACAGACAAGGCTTTTACAAAAAAAAAAGTGAAAAACCTGAACAAACACGAACAACCTTAAATGTTTTATGGTAAAACTTTTGGAGAAATTGTCGTTTTTCCAGTAGGTACAGTTTTATGCACAACTTATATTTATGATATTTAAGGGTCAATGGAAAAGCTACTATTATTTTATCTTATCTCATTATTTTATACCAGTTACAGAGACATTTTTATTCTGACTGGACTGTTATTGTTGGAATATTAATAATATCAGATTCTATCCATTTAATATTTTTTTGAAATTTATACAAAAACTCAACGGAATCGGTCACATAACATAAGATCCTGGTATGTTTCAGAGTGTCAAAGGTTGGGACTTCAGACTCATCCATCACATCTTCCCGTCGTTTTAATCCCGTTATTTTGTTGGTTTTTGGTTCTTACTCCGTCTGGTCACCGCCGACCTCTGACCTCTGACCTGTGACTCTGATGAGGCCTGCCTCAGAACCCGGTTCACACGTGGCTTTAACTGGAGGGAGTCGTGTAACCGAAGCCTCGGTGCCAGATACTCAGTGTGTGGAAATGTGTGAAAAATGTTTGTGTGAAAAGCAGCGGTAGCAACAGACGGTGAGAGACAAGGAGTGCGATCACGGTTTAAGTGTCAAATCCAAACAGTGCTAATACATAACCTCTGGGAAGAAGAGGAGGGGGTGAGGGATGTGGGAGAGTACTAAGACTGAGGGGGGGCAGACTTTAACACAGGAGGCTCATCCCTCAGCTGAAGGAGGAGGAGGAGGAGGAGGTGATGAAGGGGATTTCCTGACTGCTGATGTCATCGGGTGGAGGCGGAGCCGAGTGGGACCAGGTCTTCTCCTTTAACATTTTCACTTCTTTCCTCACGTCTTGGCTCATTCTTCTAACATTCTGAAGTTTTTTTTCTACATATATGATTCATACTGAGCCTTTTTTTCTCATTAGAAAATAAAATGTGGCATATAAATCCTTTTTTTTTTTTTTTTTAAATATTACAGCCTTTTTTCTTCATATCTGTTTTGGTATTCTTACTGCAGGACAGTCTGGAGTCGTGTGGATTTAAAGCAACGTTTACTTTAATGTATTTATTTTTGTGCAAGTGGACTTTTACATGAGCTTGTGACGATTCTGTCAAAAGTACAAACAATATGAAAAGATTTAGAACGAGATAGATAGATAGATAGATAGATAGATAGATAGATAGATAGATAGATAGATAGATAGATAGATAGATAGATAGATGTTCATTTTTGCATGATTTTTAAAATTCTGACGAAGACGATAAAATCCAATTCACCAGTTAACACCTGGACTTGGATCAACGACAGTAGATGGACACACTGGGTTTATGTTCAGAACGAAATGAAAACAAAAGAAGGAACTAAATGAACAAAAGTTTAAAAAAAAAAAAACAACAAAAAATGGACACAAATGGAAAAGTAAGGAACTAAATGAACAACATAATGAACAAAAATGAAAAAAAGGAGGAACAAAACAAACTAAATGAACCAAACTATAAAAGCAGGAACAGCACACTTCCTGTTTCCAGGCTGTTTCGACCAAACACTGACATGTAAAGCTGTTCGACCATTTGTTTATTTATTTCCTTCTTTGGGTTTTCCCTTCATGCTCTGGCTTGGCCAAGGCCAAACACCCAGCGGCAGCGACCCCATCCTCCACGCCGCCGCCGCCTCACACTCCCCACTTAACCCTCACCACACGCACAAATATGTGTTTCCCACTGTCCAGAGACCAGAGCCCAAACAGGCGTGCAGAGGCTGAAATGGCGAGAGGCTGAGCAAAAACGTCGGCGTTGGCGAGGTCTGCAGCAGAGCGAGGTGTCAGAGCCCGTTAGAGGCCTCGGTCTGGACGCAGATCCAGAACACGGCGGACAAAAGCGTTGCCTGTCTCCCCTCATTAAGTGATTTAAGATCCCGTGTTCCCCTGACTCCTTTCATCGGCGTCCAAAGTGAACACACTTTAAAAAGTCCGACACGAATGCCAAGGCCCGCTGACATGAATGGGGTGAAGAGGGGCAGCAAAGCCAAGTTCATGGCGGAGGACCAGGGTCTAAAGCTGCGCTACGCTAACCATGCCTATTAGCCAGATGGAGGAGGGAGTCTGGCCTGAATGAGCAGGGCCAACGAGGAGGCTCGGCCCCCGGGTGGGAAACAGCAGCCACTTAATCCATTAACAGCTCTTCCTCTGCTCAAGAACCAACGTTTTCCCATGAAGCTTCACTTCAGCGGGGACGGAACATCGCAGACACATCCAAAATCAGCTGCGGGGGGAGCGGTGCTGTGGCGTAATAATGAGCGGACGATCATGTATCACAGCATTTACTGAAAAAACTCTGAGATCTGGGTCAGTAAGGGGGGGCGGGGGTCTGAAACCACCAGCACCAGCTCGAAAATGACCCTTAAAAGTCCCACTTTTAGACATGATGTAAAGAAGTGTCTAAAAATAGTCCCTAATCCGTCTGGGATCCGGGTGAGCATATGATGCACACTTTGTATTAGGTCAGGACTCAAAGGTTGGTCATTTTTGAGTGATTTTTACAATTCAGACCCCGACACTGAAACTGAAACCAGCACAGGCGCCGTAGTTACCGTGGAAACACCGTCAACACCTTCTACAACAGTGATTCACCAGTAAAACCCACGGAGTTGAACTAAAAGAATAAAAATGAGCAAAAATAATGCACAAAAATTAACAAGATAAGTAAGTAAATGCACAAATTAAGAACCTAACTGAAAAAAATAAGGAACTAAATGAATAAAAATTTGCAAAAAAATAAAAAATCAACAAAATAAGGAACTAAATGAACAGTAAATTATAGGATCAGTGAGTTCATTATGGGAAAATACCTGGTTTGCACCGATAAAATACAATATTCAAATTATGATGTTTTAATAAATGCTGATAATAGATTTAAGAAAGGTTCAGTGCAGAAAGAAATACATTTTTTCATGTTGTTTGACAAATGACTGGTTGGAGAAACTTGCTTTTATGTTCAGTTTGACATATTTTTGCTAAAAAAAAACCCTGACTTTTTCCTCATTTCTTCTGTTTCGATCAAATAACCTTTGAATTTACTCAAATTTCATGAACATGCACATGATCTGTGAATGAAATATAAGAAAATACATGATTTACACTGAAAAATGTCAAATACAGAGGATGTTACTATGATAAATAATGATAAATCACTTGGGAAAGACAAAAAAAATCTCATGTGGAAGATGTGATAAAAATAGTTGTGGGTCTTTGTACGTGTGGAACGTCTTTTCTATCTTATTAACCAGGACTAGTTTCCTCGGCGGAGGAATACGTCCACATCTGAACATGACACCAGACCTGTGGGCCGTTTTTACACCATTCCAACCTTTAAAATGACGACGCCAGCGTGAACCTCCATGTGTTTTCTTCCGACACAAATGAACTGAGACCAAAAAGCCTCTGACAGGTTACAGCGGCTCATTTAAATATCACACATTCAGCAAAGGCCGTTTACTGAACTGTGAGAAAAACACCAGGACGCCCCTTTAGAGCCAAGGCTAAATAAGACGGAGGAGGAGCCGCTAAAGCATGGACCCCCTCCTGCAAATAACATCAATATTATGAAGTCATTTTCATGCACAAACGCAGAAAAAATCTGGCAAAAAGGAACAATTTGTAATAGTTTTAGTCATTTTTCAAGCATGTGTGCTGATATTTCTAGATTTTTTTGCATCTGAAACATGAAAATCCCCATTTTTCTTGTTAAAAATGACAAAACACCTCTGGCTTTTGTACAAATGCTCGGTCCAATAGTTAGTATTTGAATAAATCACATGATCTCATCCATCGTCGGATGGATTGAGTCTGTTTCCTGAACCTTATGAAGACAGATTCATCTCTGAGCTTGACTGTATTTGTGCAATAAAAGTGGAGTGAATTATTCCATCTTAAATTTAAAGGGAAAATTCAAACCTCTGATCCAGACAAAGGAAACATTAGGAAGAAGAAGCTGATTTATGGTATTATATCATCCGTTAACGTTCAGAGTGAAGCTCTGAAAACATCCTCTTACATCTGCATGAACCCTGAAAAAGCCAAACATCAAAACCA
>JAQQZY010000005.1:2023349-2037520 GCA_030068375.1 Ostorhinchus rueppellii
GTGATTCTCTATCACTGGTGAAAATTTCAAGAAAATCCGTCCAGTAGTTTTTCTGTAAAGTTGCGAACAAACAGACACAGACAAACAAATAAACAGACAAATAAACGCCAGCAAAAACAGAACCTCCTTGGCGGAGGTAATACACAGGGTAGTGGGTCATTTGGACACTTATGCATCGAAGGGTTCAGGTTTATTTCTGTGGGTTTTGGTGTTAAAACAAGATTCACTTTGTCACTCAGGCACAATACGAACACGAGCAAAATTGCGTTTTGGCTTATTTCATAAACACAAGAAATATAAAAACACCTTAACAGCCAGAAATATATCGCAACAACTACAGAAATAAATAAGACAATAAAGAATAAAGCACAAATAAAGTAAACATTTCCTGTTTTTAAACTTTCCTTATCGAGTGGAACGAGCACATTTTACACTTCATGTTATTAACGATCATATTATTTTTCATAATTTATATTCAGTCAGAATTCAAAAGTTGCTCATTTTTGTCAAATTCTGACTCATCCACTAAAATCCGAACATTATAAATAATGTTCAATAACACACACTGACACAGGTTTGTAGTTAACATTTGACCTAGAACAAAAATAATAAAGCATATTAATTAATGTTACTGTTGATAATTCACATGCAGGGATAAAAAAAAAGTTGTCCAAATTTTTTTGTCGAATGTTGGGGGGATGTTTTTGGTGTTTTTTCCATCAAAACTATAGTTTGTTTATATTACAAATGTGTCATTTAAAGGGTTAAAATTATGACAGTTAGTGAGTATTTGGTGTCTTTGTTTACGGCTCAAGTGGATGAAAACAAAAAAAAATGTTAAAAAAAAAAAAAAGAAAAGAAGAGTTGAAAGCCAAAGTATGAACACATTTGGACGTTACTTCGGCGCTGTGCACACGATGAAGGACGTCTGTGATAAACTGGAACTGTTTCATGTTTTGCAAAAGCTTCGTGAACAGTTCGAACATTTGAAGTGAAATAGAAGTTGAATGTTCAGACGTGTGTCCGAGTGTTTGAGGGACAGGTTTAGACTCGTCAGATGCAGCTTCAGCCTGGTCCGTGTTCACTGAAAGGCTTCAGCTGCTGCTTCTCCTTCTTCTTCAACGCTGCACGAACAGCTTCAGTCCCTTCAGGCGACAGGAATTCTGGGTTATTTCTGCCTTGGTGTATCTGGCACAGTTTTGGTTATCTGTGCTCAACGGGCCAATCAGAGCGCAGCAGCTGCACGCCTCATTGGCTGCCGCGGGGTTAGAGGTGAGCCTTGATTGGTGGCTTTCAAACAGGACACACCCCCCTTTTTTTTTTTTTTTTTTTTCTAACATGCTGGGAACAAATTAGCATATTTTCACTGTAGTGTGGAGGATTTGTAACCTAATTTTTGGGGCATTTTAGGCTCAGAACCGACCAGATTTGACATAAATATTGAAAGTGCGTGTGCTTCAGCTGCTTTGGCGACTTCAGCCTTTAAACTCCGCATGATGAGTCCAAGTGTGTTAATGAGCTCAAACTGGAGGGAAACTGCTGAGTGTCGTGAATGTGATGTGGTTTGGGGTTGTTTTTTTTTTTTTTTGGGGAAGGGGGGGCCTGGTGGTGGTGGGGGTCCAGAACTGTGTCAAAGTGAGCACCAGACCGTGGCTCCACCTCCACCTCCCGCCGCCGCTGCTCATGGGTTGCTGGGTAAATCTGTGGTCGCAGGCCTGGCCTCGTCCGGACGGTAACCGTGTGTGACGTCTGAACCCCCCTGTGCATTGCGTGTCTAGACCAGCACCGACACCGGACCACGTGATCCGGGAGCCGTCACACGACCTCAGCGTCCACACGCCACACCTCCATTTTCTTTTACCCCCCACCACCCTCCCCTTTACCCCCCCTCCGGTGCTTTTTCGATCAATTCCTTCCCTTTTATTTGGTTGAAAAGCTGAGGGGAGCTGTCACACAGCTCCATCAGAGCATCCAACCCTGAAAACACCAGTTTTACCCAAAAAAAACTGAAATAATATTCCCTTCCAGAACCGCAGCAGCAGCGAGTGGCTTTAGAACACACGACGGAATCCAAAATATTGAATACAACGGGAAAAAAAGAGTCCATTTCCTGCAACTTTTCAACTGTAAATAAATGTATTTGACAGTTTTACAGTTCAACTCCACCTTTTCTTTAACCTGTGAACGACAAAGACACAGAAACGGAATCTGAAACCAGTGGAAATGTTCTGCAGGATTATTTCCAAAAACATTCAAACACAAAAGTATCACATAAAATCACTACGGTATAAAATTAGTGATTTTCCTGCAACTTTTCAACATCAATTTAATGTGTTCAACATGTTTTTGGCTGAATGTGAAATATAATGAGTGTAAATTGGCACCGTTAGAGTCAAATATGAGACACTATAATAAACAATATGCAAATAAGCAGGAAATCTGTGCATCAAAAAGCTGTTTAGTTCAACTTTAAACTGATTGTTTTATTTACTTAAAAACGACAGAATAGGGTCAAAATCTCAACTTTTCTGCAAAAATATACATTTATTTTCTAAATAAATAGAGTATTTTTCATAAATTGTCTATAAACTATAGTTGGATTTTACGATTATTACGACTTTGTTTTTCGTGAGTTATCCCACGAAAAAATTCCCATAAAAAAATGAACCTTTTCAGAGAAGTTTAGGGAGGATTTTCATACTTGAGTTTGACTTCAGTAAAATATGGTCAAATTGATCTTTTCAGGTGGTGATACAACTTCACAGTACATGCATCCAATCAAATATCAGTATTTTTGGTCAAAATCTCAACTTTTCTCCAAAAATATACATACATTTTGACATAAATATTGTGCATTTTTCATAAACTGTCTATGAAATATATTTATTTTAGAGTCGACTCGTGAAAAAAAAACAGTCAAGCTATAAATAATACTGCATTTATCTAAAAAAACCAAAATGAATAATTCCATTTCATCAGTGATTATTATGATATAATAATAAATAATCAGAAAATATTGATATTCTTCAATAGGCTTCCTCATTATGGTTGCTGTTTTTGATCATTTGCACCAATTTCTTCATGCATTTTTACTGTTTCCTGCACAAATTAAACAAACCATCTTTATTTTGTAAAAAAAATAAAATAAAAATCCCATAACAAAGTCAACAAATGTTATGTTTTAGGGAGGATTTTTAAGCAGTTTATTTTAGTAAAATGATCAAATCGATAATTTTCTCATGCTAGGACAACTTCAGAGCACATGCATCTACTTACACGTCAGTATTTTGGGTCAAAATCGCAACATTTTTGCAAAAATTAGCCTAAATACGACAAGTCAAACTATAAGTACTGCAGTATTTATGTAAAATAATAATAATAACTGTACTTTCTGTGTGAAAGGTATGATATAATATAATAAATAATAATAATGGGAAATAAAATATAAATAACTAATGGGAAATATCATGTGGTTGCTTATTTCTTCATGCATTTTTCCTTTTTTCGATCCGGAAATTAAACAAACGGTCTTTATTTTAAAGCTCGTGAACTTTTCCTGACCACACTTTTTTTTTTTTTTGCTTCTTTAACTAAAACCTCATATTCACCTTCTTGCAGAGACTGAAATCTGAGCAACGAGCCATAAAAACCCTGTGATGGAAACCTGGGCAGCCGACACACTCAGGAAACAAATAAAGGCCGTTTTACGAGGGGTGGTGGGGGTGGTGGTGCTGGGGGGCTATGGTGCGGCCTCTAAGTGCTCGTCTGGACGGATCCGGGTTTCTGCAGATTCAACCTCCGCTAATTAAAAAAAACAAAACAGAACACACTCTGAGCCCGTGAAATCACAATACACTCCCATTAGCTGTGTCCAATGCACCATTTGCACACGGGACGCAGGATATGAATGAAACACCAGCACAGGGTGAAAAACGCACACAAAAACAACCAGGAGACGCTTTTACATCCACAACAACGGACACCACGCTGCAAAAAATACCACCGCCATCTAAACTGCTTAAAACAACAAAACAGCCTGAAATTTACAGGAGAATATGCATCATTTTGCTCTAAATCGACTAATTTCAAGCCTTTTTTTTTACACTAATGTTATTTTCAGTGATTTATTTTAAATATTAAAAATATTCGTATTTAACAAGACGATAAAATTCTTGTTTTTAATGTCATCTAATATTAAAATGACGTGTTTTAGTGGGTTTTTTTGTAATTTCAGCATCAAAAGTGCAAGTAAAACATACTAAAAGGTATTTAATTGAAATCAAATATGAAAATCAGGGAAAACCAGTGCGTTTAAGTCAAAAACATTCACAAAATTATTTTGAAATGACTATTTTTTACATTTTACAGTGTAATATTGGATTAGGTGAAGCTCGGATTTCCCAGTATTTTTCACTGTCTTTGAATCAGACTGAACGTGTCTCCTCTTGGTTTGTCGTTTCTTTTCCGTCGTCGGGGACACGTTTCCTTTGACCTCGTCTCTTTTCGTTCATCAGATAAAACGTCGTTCTTTATCCAGGTTCGTTCAGGTGCGACGCTTCGACCCCGTCGCCATCGGAAACAACCTCCAGATCAGCAGCGGATTTAGAGGCTGATCCCAGATCAGCTTTTACCCACGTTTCATCACAACTGCACTAATTAAATTCTGTTAATTTGGACAATTTGAATAAACAGCTTTGAAACAATTTTTGATTGATTTTCAGATTCATGACAGCAATGTTTAATTTTTACGCATCATGAAATATCGAATAAACGGTGTTGGTACTTTTAGTTTTAGGTGCATTTTTGTAATAATAGTTTTTTTTTTAAATAGAAGGAATATACTTTTAACTGTATTTTTATAGTGAAAAAACTTAATTTTAATGTTTTGATGCTTTTAAGCACATTTTTCTGCTGGTAACATGTCATAATTAGTGGGGTTTTTTTCAATGATCCATTAAATACTTTTGTACTTTTTAATGACACTAATATAAAAGCTAATTTTGAATAAAATACATCAAAAGCAGTTTTTGTTGCTAATCTTGTCTTTAAAGACAATACTAATGTTTTGTTTCTTCTTGTTTTCTTGTCTTTTTGCAGTTAAACACATTTTCTTATGATGCTTAAAGTAACTTCTCATATTAATACTTTTAAATAAAGGAACAAATATTATTTTTACAGTGAAAAAATAGGACTGTCTTAATATTTTTATGACAATACTTTTAATTAAATGCAGAAATATTCCTGTGTTCAGTGATAGGACCGAGGCTTTTCATACTTTTGTACCTTAACTTCAGTAAAAATACTACGTTTTTACACATAAAACATTTTCTGTAAAACGTTTTAGTACAAATCATGAAATACAGAATAAAAAACATCCAAAGCCGATAATTAGAACTTCAACTTTTGAATAATTTTTTGTTGCTAATGCTTGGAATTAAAGGCACAACTCATCCTGTAACTATACTTTTAAAGTATAAAACAGTACTTTTACTTTGATTTGCTGGTAAACAGTTCATATAAATCAGTGCTTTTCACTAGTTTTGCTTCTTTAAGTTTGAAGAAATAGTACTTTTGATGCTTTCAGAACAGTTTTGTCGTAATACTTTTCGTTACATGTTGTATTATTCCTTTAAATGTAGCTTTAAAGGAAAGTACCAGGTACTTTTATTGGTGTTTTGCTAAATTATGTCTATTTTTCTGGTAAAACTTTTAATGAAAGGCAGAGCTACTGCAGTAAACCTTTATATTTATTGAATTTTGATGCTTTCAGTGCAGTTTTGTAGTAATATTTTAAGTTCTAATTTGTATTATTCCTTTAAGTGTCGTTTTAAAGGAAAGTATCAGGTACTTTTATTGGTGTTTTGCTAAATTATGTCTATTTTTCTGATAAAACTTTTAATTAAGCCTTTATATTGATTGAATTTTGATGCTTTCAGTGCAGTTTTGTAGTAATACTTTAAGTTCTAACTTGTATTATTCCTTTTAGTGTATTTTTAAAAGAAAGATCTGGTTTTTTTTTTTTACTTTTGCTAATTTATGTTAATTTATGACTATTTTCCTGCTAAAACTGGGAGAACTGTTGCAGTAACGCAGTAGATTAACTGAATTTTGATGCTTCGAGTCCACTTTTCCGCTGATTCTTCGACTTCAACTCGTCTCTAATGTGAATAATCAGGACATTTTCGCCGTCGTCCTGTTCACTGATTTTCGTGCTGATGCTGGAGGTTTTCCGCTGAGGAGTCTCGTCCGACCCGTGTGGACGTAGTACTCGGCTGTGATTGGCGGGGGGCGGCGGCTCGCTCTGATTGGCTGCCGGGGCCTGTGTCGCCGCGGCGCTGGGACCTGTTACGCCAGATGCCCTCCTCTCGTCCCCTGCAATGTTTGCAGCCCGACGCACGCGATCCCTCGCTCCGCTTGGCTGCACCCTCTCATCGCATTACTTCTGCTATTCTAACTCCTCCATCAATTATGCACTAGAATAACTTCAGGGCCTGATGGAGCCGAGACATAAAAGAGGATCATCGGCGTGAGCGTGAGCAGCGTCTGCCTGCGTGTTCCCACCGTGATGCCGCCACCGACATGAGGCCGAAACCCAGCAGAGTCCAACACAAACCCCCCAAAACCCAATCAAATGTGTTGGTGAACGCAACTACAAGACGATTTTAGAGGCACATGGTTCAACTTTTAATGGTTCTGAGGAGTTCAAATGTCAACTGCATGGACAAATTTCAGAAAAACAGTGATTGGTTTTACTTTTATTGGGCTTAAAACTCAACTTAAGAACATGAACTGCAGAGAAAACCAACAGGAAATGCACCAAAGTGAGGAAAAATACTAGAAAAAGAAAAAAAAGTGACAATGTTAAAGTCACAATTAAGTAGAAAAGCAGGAAACATATACTTTTAGGATTCAATAATGCAGCAGAAGTAACTTTTAATGGTTCAGAGTTAAAATGTTAACCACGCGTACGAATTTCAGAAAAATAGTGACTGGTTTTGCTTTTATTGGGCTTAAAACTCAACTTAAGAACATGATCTGCAGAGAAAACTGATGGAAAATGGACCAAAATAAGAAAAAACACCAGAAATGCAAGAAATGTGGCAACTTTAAAGTCATAATAAACTACTAAAGTAAGAAAAATAGACTTTTACGATTCAGTAATGCAGAAAAAGTAACTTTCAACAGTTCTAAAGAGTTAAAATATCAACCACGTTTGTTCCATTTGTATATGAAAGTATTTCAGAGAAAAACAGTGACCGGTTTTACTTATTTTAGATTTAAAACTCAACTTAAGAACATGATCTGCAGAAAAAAAAAAAACTATAGAAAATGCACCAAAGTGAGAAAAACACTAGAAAAGTTAAGAAATGTGACAATGTTAAAGTCACAATAAAGTAGAAAAGCTGGAAAAATAGACTTTTATGTTGTAATAATGCAGCAAAAATAACTTTTAACAGTTCTGAAAAGTGAAAATATCAACCACATGTTTATTCCATTTGTATATTAAACTATTTCAGAAAAGTAGTGACTGGTTTTACTTTTATTAGGCTTAAAACTCGGCTTAAGAACATGATCTGCAGAGAAAACCAACAGAAAATGCACCAAAGTGAGAAAAAACACTAGAAAAAGCACGAAATGAGAAGATGAAGGCATTCAGGATTCCATATTTCCACAGGAGTCGATGAAAAAACACTGGAAAGAGCCCGAAATGAGGGGATGTGAATTATATAAAAGCGTTACCATAATCCAAAAAAGGAGGAAAACTAGACTTTAAGGATTCAATAATGCAACAAAAGTCATAAAACCTGCATAAAACTGTTTCTGAAGATGGAAAAACCAGTCTGTCATTTAAAAGAACCTTCATAATCCAGTTATTGCTCGAAAAAGATAAAAATACAGTGTAATGTGACTAGTTTATGATGTTTTTAGAAGCAGATGATACGACTTTGAATGATTCTGAGTTAAATATCAAACATGTTTGTTTCACTTATATATGGATGAATTTCACCGATAGTCTTCCTTTAGTGTCATTTCCACTTGGACTTTCTCTGTTGAACCTTTCTGAACTAATTTATCACCATTTATTGTAATTTCATCCTCTTTATTTGGCATTTTTTCAGTGAAAACTCAATATATTTCTATATTTAATTCATCGATTATGTAGATTTTCATTAAAGCTGACATTAAAGTTGAAGTTTATTATGTCAAAAACAGACAAAACGATAGAAAAAGTGACTTTCAATAAAACATCATAAACCAGTGTCCATCCACTGGCATTGATCCAACTCCATGGGTTTTACAAACTTTAGTTCATTTGTATTAATTTAACTTATTTTTTATTTGTCCTAATATATTTAGTTGCCTGTTTTATGACTTTTCTTTGATTTTGCTCTATTTATGACCAATTTTGTTGCTTTATTATCAACTTTTGTATATTTTATTCATCACTTTGGCTGGGTTTGTTCATTTTGTTGTTTATTTTATTCTTCTATTTTATTTCAGTAATTTTTTTCTTATTCTCATCAGATTTATTAGATTGTAGATCTTTTATTCTTTTTTGTTTTGTTTATTTAATATATAAAATTCCAGTGTGTCCATCCACTGGCATTGATCCAACTCCATGGGTTTTACTGGTGAATCAATGTTGTAGAAGATGATGGTGTTTCCATGGTAACTACAGAGCCTCTCATCAGTCATATCTGATGACCATGAAAAGATAAAAAACTGTATTTTACACCAATTATTTACATGAATTGGTAGAATTAATGGCTCAGCAGGTGTTAAACAGTTTAGATCAGTAGATGGTTTTACTTGCCAGTGGTTGTTTGGGGTCTTTAAAGGTTAAGAAAAACAGTGAGCTTTACTTTTATTAGGCTTAAAACCACCTTCAAACTCAACTTAAGTCGACACAGAAGAACTCGACTCAGCGAAAACCAAACTCAAAAATACTGGTTTCAGGTGAAACTGGTAAAAAAAAAAAAAAAACACTTAAATTTAAGTCACTTCATGCAGAGCGTTTTTCACTGATCCAAGTCAAAATCCACCCGCATCGTCATAAAACTTCATATTTTCTTAAAATAAGTCGTAACAGCCTTTTCTTCTGCTTCAAACCCACCTTCAAATTCAACTTAAGATGACACAGAGGAACTTAAGTGAACAAAAACCAAACTACTTTGCCTCAGCAGATTTAGGTGTAAACACTTAAGATCAGGTCTTTTTATAGATTTTAATCATTTAAAGTACCTTTATTTTATTTTTTTTAAATAAAACAATGATAATAAATAACATCAGTTCTAATGTTCCTGTTTTTCTTCACTTCCTTTTTGTTTCTAGGTGTAAAATACACAAAAGTAATGAGGAACCTTTCACAGATTTCCAAATTTATGTTACTCTGTTTTTATTGAATCAAGAAAAAGCAGACAAATAAAAGTAAAACAATAGTATCATGTTGTCATGTGTTTTTCTGATCATCATTAAAATCCACTTAAAAGTTAAGGGACTTCATGCAAAAACAATTCATTCATCATAAAACTTCATCTTTTCTTCAAATAAGGAGAACTTAAGAAGACACAGAGGAACTTAAGGGAAAAATAGTGTAAAAAAAAAAAAAACTAACAAGGAACCTTTCATGGATTTCCAAACTAAATACTTATTACATTTATTGCTAATAATATGTTATATTTAATTAAACAAATGACAGTTAAACAAATAAAAGTAAAACAACAATTAGCTTCATGTTGTCACGTTTTTCTGATCACCATTAAAATCCACTTCAAGTTAAATGACTTCATGCAAAAACAATTCATTCATCATAAAACCTAATCTTTTCTTCAAATAAGTAGTAACAGCCTTTTAAATAAATGTAAAACAACAGTTAATTACATGTAGGCACTTGTTTTTTTGATCATTTTTAAAATGCCCTTAAAGTTAAGGAACTTCCTGCTTCATCCAGGTCAAAAATCCACCTGCATCATCACAAAACTTCATCTTTTCTTCAAATAAGGAGAACTTAAGAAGACAGAGAGGAACTTAAGGGAAAAAGAGTGTAAAATACAAAAAAAAAAAAGCTAACAAGGAACCTTTCATGGATTTCCAAACTAAATACTTATTACATTTTTTTGCTAATAATCTGTTATACTTAATCAAAGAAATGACAGATTAGCAAATAAAAGTAAAACAACAATTAGCTTCATGTCGTTGCTTGTTTTGTTTTTTATCCTTAAAATATCCTTAAACTGCCTTTTAAATAAAAGTAAAACAGTTTCATGTCGTCACGTTTTTCTGATCATTAAAATCCACTTAAAGTTAAATGACATCATGAAAAATCTCTTAATTCATCATAAAACTTCATCTTTTCTTCAAATTAGAAGCGACAGCCTTTTATATAAATGTAAAACAACGGTTAATTACATGTCATCACCTGTTTTTTTGATCATTTTTAAAATGCCCTTAAAGTTAAGGGACTTCCTGTTTCATCCAGGTCAAAAATCCACCTGCATCATCACAAAACTTGATCTTTTCTTCAAATACAGAGTACGACAGTGAATAAAGGACCAGGTTGGAATATTCTGCACTGACTGACGTTTGAGGAAGTCCGATTTAAAGGCGTGAATCCCCGACGTCAATGAGATTAGAAGGCGACGCTTCCACAGGAGACCAGGAACAATCACAAAACACGTCCCAGGAATCGTAACCTACTTTTATTCCTTGAGACAAAATGGTGTCGATTTTGGAAAATGGCTGCCTGTTCTCCTCGCTGGGATCAGCAGACGGAGGAGAATCCAATCAGCCACGTGTTTAAGGAAAACTCAGAGGTTTGACTGAAGGGCCTGGACCGGTGTGACGCTAAAACACCAAAAACGCCAGCATTCAGCGCCCAAACGGGACGGGAAGGCGGCACAAGTCGACCCTCGGTTCAAGTCCTGACCTGGATTTCTCCTGGTTGCGTGTGAAGGTTCGTCCGAGCTGTAACGTCAGATCACAAACAGCTTTTTTAATATTTGATGCGTCCCAAAGCAGCGAGCGGCAGGAAACACTCTGCGCCAAAAGGTCTCGCAAAGTCAGGCCCAGTTCACATAAATAACGTTTGAACCGTAACGTGTCCATGAAAACACACTTTTGGACTCAAACAGCAGCGACGGCCACACAAAGACACATTTTTCACTTCATGGGAGATGTTTCGCTTCGATTTTGAGGCTTAATTAACCCTTAAACCTCCAAACATCCAAAAGCATCTACTGAGCTAAACCGTTTAACACCTGTCGATCCAATAATCCTATCAATACATGGAAATAATTGGAGTAAAATACAGTTCTTCATCTTTTCATGGTCATCAGATATGACTGATGAGAGGCTATGTAGTTACCATGGAAACACCATCATCTTCTACAACATTGATTCAGCAGTGAAACCCATGGAGTTGGATCAATGCCAATGGATGGACACACTGGAATTTTATATATTAAATAATAAATAAAATGAACAAAAAAGAATAACAGATTTACAATCTAATAAATATGATGAGAATAAGAAAAAAAAATTACTGAAATAAAATAGAAGAATAAAATAAGCAACAAAACGCCGCCATCTTCTACAACATTGATTCACCAGTAAAAACCCGTGGATGGACACACTGGGTTAAATGATTAAAAATGAATAAAAAAAATAAAAAATCAACAAAATAATGAATCATATAAAAAAATCTAAGCAAAATAAAAAACTAATATGTAGTTAAAACTAAAATAAGTGAAAAAAATGAATAAAATAGTCAAAATGATAAATAACATTAATTTTAAAAATCACCAAAATGATAAATAACATGAAAAATATGAGCAGAAAATTAATAATTAACTAATCCTATCAATCCACGTCAATAATTGGTGTCAAATACAGTCCTTCATTTTTACATGGTCATCAGATATGACCATATTTGGACGTTCAGAGGCTCCGTAGTTACCATGGAAACACTGTGATCTTCTACAACACTGATTCACACGTCTACATGATCAGGTTTAGCATCACCAGGGCCCGTCACACCCCGGTCACCACCTTTCTGAACTTTTACCTTCAGGGAGGCGTTCCAGGGTAAGAAAGACTAAAACCAACAGACTAAGTAACAGCTTCTTCCCAAGAGCTGTCGTTGCCCTGAACGCCACAAACAGCCAAAACTTCAACAGCTTTTGATTTTAAATCTAGAGGCAACATATAATCTGATTTTACAGATCAAGTGCAATATCCCTGTTATATATGTATACACATCCAATCCAAAGTTATATCTATTTCATATATATATATATATATATATATATATCTATATATATACCCCCCACCATGAACTGCAGTCTTTTTTTGTAATATTGTGTTCTTTGCACTAATTTTCTCTGATGTTTGCACTGTTTTTATGAGAGCTGCTCTTTTTCAAATTCCATTGTGCTTTTTTGATCAATGTATTTTTTATTAAGTTTTTCAAACATACAACAAGCAAGACAAAGACAGACATAACAGATTTAAGACTCCACAAAAAAAAAATAGTTATAACAATAAAAGGAAAAAAAAGTACAATGAATAAAATAAAAAAATGTCATTGTGCTTTTGATGGAACAATGACAATAAAAGAATTCTGATTCAGTGAATTAAATATTGGAAAACTTATGATTTACACTGAAAAAGCAAAATACAAAGGACAATACTCAAATAAATGGAGATAAATCACTAAAGAACAGTTAAATAGTGTGAAAAACGCTGCGCCGCTCTGGGTTTCACGGGTTAAGCAGCTGCTTTTTGAGAAAAAGTGGCAGTGAGTCAGAGCGTGTCCTTCCAAAATACACAAAAAAGTAAAAGTCAGCAGACATTTAGAATCAGGAAATGTCACCATGATGATGATGAAGGAGGAGGAGGGGGAGGAGGAGCTTCAGTTTCAGAGCCGTACTGACCCACATCTGTCCCGCCGTCAAAATCATCACATTGTCTTTTGATCAAATCTACACTTTAAACCCATTTGTGTGTGAGCGGTAGTCAGGTCTGCTTCCACTGCACCGTTTTCTTCTAACCTCCGACCAGATGAGACAGAAAAGCAGGCGTCAGCTTCTAAAACTGAGCGCGTTTGGTCCAACGTCTGCATTTCCACATCCACCAAAGAGACTCAGAGGAAACGCCACAGTAACGTCGAAGCCAGTCACGCAGTGTCGCACCAAAAACAACCCAAGGTCCTACACACATCACCTCGCATTTTCTACATGATCTGCACAGAAAACCCACAGAAATGCACCGAAGTGACAAAAAACAGGAGGAAACCGTCGAAAAGAGATGATGGAGGCCATTCAATAGTTACACTGGAGTCGACAAGAAATGTGAGGACGTGAAAGTCACAATAATCCAGAAAAGCAAGAAAAACAGACTTTTAGGAGAAAATGCAAAATGATTTATTTTGGAAGCAGGTCTGAGTGGGACTTGGACGTTTACTTTAGGAAACGTCATGTTCTCTGATGTATTTGAAAGTGTTTTATATGTAGAAATTTAGTTTTGTTTTTCATGAAATTTTACATTTTTGGCTTTTTTTAATGTTTTTTTTTCTCATCTGTAGAATGACGACATTATTAAGGTTCTCATTTATGCAGGTTTTACACTTTTTCTACATTATTGAATCCTAAAAGCTTGTTTTTCTTGTTTTTGTGCATTATTGTAACTTTCACGTCGTCACATTTCTTGTTTCTTCTCATATTTTCACCGACTCCTGTGTAAATATTCAATCCTGAACACCTCCAATCATCTCATTTCAGCCTTTTCTTATTGTTTTTTCCTTAGTTTCGTCCATTCTTCTTTTGGTTTTCTGTGCAGATCATGTACGCATTCAGGATTCAATATTTACATAGGAGTACTAGAAAAAAACAAGAAATCTGACAATGTGAAAGTCACAATAACAGAAAAGAGGGAGGCTTTTAGGATTCAATAATATAGAAAAAGTACTAAAAACTGCAAAATGTGAAGATTTGATTAAAAAAAAATAAATCAAGATTTCTACACTGTAATTTTACATAAAAAATCATTAAGGGCACAAAGTTTTTAATAGTTTCTATAAAAGACAATTTAATAATCCAGAATCAACTGGATTATTATTATTATTATTATTATTATTATTATTATTATTATTATTATTATTATTATTATTAATA
>JAQQZY010000005.1:2201202-2211978 GCA_030068375.1 Ostorhinchus rueppellii
CCAGTCAGACTAATGACAAGCACAATAAAGCACATGTGAAAAGGAACCGACAACTGGAATGGGATTACTAAGTACTCAGATCAGTACTCAGATCAGAGAGTACTGGGAAGTACTGGGACTGGGACTGGGACACAGTGGTCTGGGTTCATCCCTAGTTTTTTTTTAATGGAACATGACGATGAGATAAAAGGACATTTATTTCATCAGTTAAGAATTCCTGCTGTTTTTAAAATGTTATTATTATTATTATTATTTTTTACATTTATTAGAACAAACAGTTCACTCTCATACATACTGAACAATTCTTGTCTTTTCTGTAATTTTTTCCACTCACACATGTGCAGGGAAAAAAAACAAGGGGAAGAGAATTAAAGAAAAAATACAATAAAATAAAATAAACCCTCTCCACATGTCAGGGGCATATTTTCTTTACCAAACAGGACTGAACAGGAGACCATCCTTCCAACTAAATGTCCATGTGGAGTTGTAGACCTGCTGTTCTGTTTTCTATACAGGTAGAGTTCTCCGTCTCAGAGCACTTCAAACAAGGAATTAACTCTGAGAACAAGATAAATGATCTAACGCTTCTAAATCTAAGTTTATGTAATAATAATAATAATAACTAGAAAAGCACTCAGAGAGTGCAGACCTCCGCCAAGTCAGTGTTTGATCTTCACCAAAATCTAATCGATTGGTCCTTGTATCATTCCCAAGATATCCTGAAAATTTCATCCAAATCCGTCCATAACTTTTTGAGTTATTTTGTACACAGACAGACAGACAGACAGACAGACAGACGCCGGCAAAAACAAAACCTCCTTGGCGGAGGCAATCATACTACGTTTCATTTGGTGGTGCCTTTCAGTCACCCAGGCTCACCTTACAGACAATACAAAGTATAAACTCAACGGCATCAAACATAATAAACAAAACATCGACCTAAAACACAGGTGCAGAGGACAGTGTTGAGTCAAACAGAGTCTGCCAGTTTGAACAGATGGGTTTGAGTTTGGTTTTAAATATCTTATATCCTGGTAAGAACTAAATAATTTGCAGTGTGGCATTTAGTTTAGTTGAGAATTCCTCTTTCTAACCTCCGTCTTCTCTCCTCAGCTCACTCCTGCAGACAGTTCGTCTCTGTCCGACTACAGCAGCGAGCCGGCGCTTTACTTCTGATCAGTCAGTCTGATCAGGGCCTGGGCCTGGGCCTGGGCCTGGGCCTGGGCCTGGGCCTGGGCCTGGGCCTGGGCCTGGGCCTGGACCTGGACCTGGACCTGGGCCTGGACCTGGACCTGGACCTGGACCTGGACCAGACTGAACTCCCTCCGGCTCATGTCGAAGCACACCCTCCAGACGGGACAGGAAACAGCGCTGGCCTCCACGTCCTGGCCCGTGTCTCGCTGCAGTTTTCCGTCTTTATTCCTACGAGAAAGAATCCAAAAGCAGCTGGACTGTGTTTCCCACAATCCCCTGGGGCAGTTGATCTGTCTTCCACCTGCTCGCGTCCGCGCCACGGCTTCAGGTTTTTATTATTTTTGGGATGTGGAGCAGAGTAGACCGCGCGTGTTAAAACCGCCGGCAACGCCACGGTGAGTTCAGTGTTACCATGGAAACCTGTCGCACATCCTCCAGAAACACAGACGTCAACGGGTGCCACAGACGAACCGTTTTGTACCTGCATGTTTGGGTCCGTCGCTTCTTGTACTGGAAAGCATCTGTACGCCTTTTAGTTTTTGTACGGTTATTATTTTGTTTTTGTTTTTTTTTTCTGCTGTACCGACGCTGCTGGACGTTTACGGTGGACGAGTCGACAGGTCAACTTCAGCGCTCCAGGGAGAAAAATCAGCAAATCAGACGAAATCAGTAGCAGCTTTTATTTCTGATGAAATGTTTGAAAAAAGTGACCTTGGCCAATCATGTCTGTACGAATGTTTCTGGGAGCCAGAACCCAGGCTCAGGAACAGAACCAGACCCGGGTCAGCCTCAGAATCAGACCAGAACAAGGGGGTCAAACAGTCAGACCAGTAGGATCTAAAACAGGGCTGTCAAACTCATGTTAGTTCAGGGGCCACATAATGTCTAATATGGTCTGAAGTGGGCCGGACCAGTAAGATCATATAAATAATAGGATAAGAACCCAAGAGTGGAAAAAACCCATAAAATTCCATAATGAATTGTATAATCTATGAACTGTACTCGAACATAACATGAACAAATATGAACAACCTGAAAATTATGAAGAAAAATAAGCGCAACGTTACCAATATTACATCTTAGTTTATCATTTATACATGGGAATCACAACTTAGAGATCACAGTGGATCTACAAATACACAAAACACTAAATAACAGGCAGAACATTGGTAAAATTATACTTATTTACCTTTAGACACTTCATATTATTTATATTTGTTCAGGTTATTCACTGTTTTTGTGAAAGTATTTGTATATTAATATAAATATTTTCATGTAATTTCACTTTTTAAAACTAAAATGAAGAGGAAAAAATTTAAGTTTCTCATTATTTATAGGTTTTATGACTGATTTCAAATGTTCTACCTGGAAATTTCTAAAATATTTTTCATGTTCTGACTGTAAATAATCACTTTTATAAACTATATGGACATAAATATGTGGACACATCATGTCTGCAGCTGTAAAATGTCCCATTCATGAGGATTTAAGATAAAAACGTCAATATTTACTTTGAGTTTAATGGTAGATTTTTCTTCCTCAGTCAGATGTGATGAAAGTAGATGGTTAGATGTGGAAGAAAATTATTATTTACAGTCAGAGCAGGAAAAATATTTTATTAATTTAGAGGAAGAATATTTAAAATCAGTCATAAAACCGATAAATAATGAGAAATTCCAAATCTCTAAATCAAAAAGTAAAATTACATAAAAATATTTACATTTATAAACTATACTTTCACAAAAATATGAATAACCCGAACAAAGTAGAGGGTTTGTTGTGGTAGAAAAGTATTATTTACAGTCAGAGCATGAAGAATATTTTAGAAATTTAGAGAAAAAAACATTTAAAATTAGAATCGTGTTTGAAACAAGCCCCATTTATTTACATCTATTAAATAAATGTAAGAGTTGATGACTTTTAAAGACATTTTTCAAAGTGTCTCTGGTCAATGTCAGACCTTATATTCCCATAAATAACCGTCCATAGTTATTTTACACAGTGTATAATAACATAAAAAATACACAAAAATGAACCTAAATTCACAAAAATGCACTAAATACACACAAAAAAAGCTAAAATGCACTGAAATACATTTGTAAAAATATGCTAAAATGCACAAAATTCCACTAAAATTCACAGTTAAGTGGGAGTCAAATAAAAAAAACAAAACACATTGTTGAGAGAAATTCAGTCATTTTCGAAATAAAGATAATTTAACCCAAACTAAACAATGTAAAGATATTTATTCCATAATATAAAACTATATTATAACATTAGTTATTTTTCTTTTGTATCCCAAACTCCTGTTAGAAAAATCTGGGAAAATACCTGATTTATTCAGATAAAATGCAAAATACAAAGAATAATATTAGTGTAAATGGTGATAAAACATGTAAGAAAAGTTAAAAATACAGAGAACATCAACTTTAAAAATCTATATAATGAAAGAATTAAATATAGGAAGATGGACGATAAAAAATGCAAAATTCAGGAGATAATATTATAAACAATGATAAATGACTTTGGAAAATGTAAATGTAGATAAGAATTAGTTTGTTTTTAACCGTCAAAGACCTAGAGTTTATTTTGTGTTGACGTCCACATGAATGTTTCTGTATATCGACGTTTTCCAAAGTGATTTATCACAATTTACTATTTAATCCTCTGTATTTTCTGGTATTTTTTATTTAATTCACTGATCGTGTAGGTATTCATAAAAACGTTTTCTCTGTTTGTTCTATAATTAATCTCAACTTTAATCTGAGTTTTAATGAACATCTACATGATCAGTGAAGAAAATACAGGGAAAAAAGCAAAATACAGAGGATAATATGAGAATAGAAGGTGATAAATCACTTAATAAAGGTTAAATAGAGAATAAAATCCTTTGGGATCTGATATAAATGGAGTCGTGGGTCTGTGGGTTCAGTCGAAGGCATCAGAATAATAGCTGTGCTTCTTTAAGGGTTATAAATGTGCGATCAATCGAACATCGAGGCCTTATTTAGTGATTTTACAACATTTACGAACCTTAAACCCACATGGGCCGGTTCTCCTGGTCTTCTTCAGGTCAAAGCCGGGGTTCTGGGTCAGGTTCTGGGTCTAGTTCTGGTTCTGAGTTGTGTTTATTCCTGCGTCCAGTTGAAGTTTGCCTGTCGGACCCACTCGTACACAAACACCTGTTTGGTTGCAACAGACAGTCCTGTGTGGGCGGAGCCACGTCCAGACTGTGTGTTGTGGGTGGAGCTTCATCAAGATTGTGTGTTGTGGGCGGGGCTTTGTCCAGACTGTGTGTTGTGGGCGGGGCTTCGTCCAGATTGTGTGTTGTGGGCGGAGCGTCGTCCAGACTGTGTGTTGGGGGCGGAGCTTCGTCCAGACTGAGTGCGTTTGAGTGTCTTTGTGTTTTCCAGTCGGACCTCATGTTGGACTTTGACATTCCACAGACACAAACAGCATCCGGTCCGCTGGTTCTGATCCGATTGTGAGCGAATGCAAGATTGTGAGCGTTTCAGAAAATGTTGTTTTTTTGTTTTTTTTTTAAATTGAGACTTTTTTATACACAATAACTCTCCAGATTTTTTTTTTTTACTCATAATGCCAACTGATTATTAAAATGTTGCTGTAGAAGCCTCACATCCATCGTCTGCTCTCCCAGAATCCACCTGGGACCAGTGTTCTTGTACAGTTTGGAAAATCCCACCATATTTTCGTAACGTTTCCGTGTTACTCCTGTCATTTTTCGAACATGTCGATCCAATGACGCTGTGTCAGGAGTGTTTTTTCTGTGTTTTTGTCCTGATGTTAAATGTCTTTGCACTGTCGTCGTTTTAGCTTCGTTTTGCACCTCATGAGGAGAAGAAGAAGAAGAAGGAGAACGTGCTGTTAAAGAACAACTACATCTGCTCACAGAGTTTTACTCCAAACGCTGATTATACGAATGTCCGACCATGTTTACATGATTTTTATCGCACCGGCAGAAAAATTTGCCTTAAAAAAATGTTGCCCTTCTATTGGTCCATATTCTGATGGTTTCTCACATGTAACTGGTTCCAGATCTCAGTCTAGTTCCTATTGGTCACTGATAGAAGTCATATCTAGACTGTGATTGGATGAGTTCACTTCTCCTCCAGTGAAAGTCCCGCCCACTTCTATAGTTAGATTGATGTGCATCCAGAACCACAGGACTGGAACATAGAACAGAACCTGAACATTTATGAAAAAATATGTGAGGTTTTTGTAAAATATTAGAAAAATCACAAAAGACTGGTTTCATCCTGAACGTTTTATTTCTTGAACCATCCAGGATCTGCTGTAACTGTTTAATACCTGTTGATCCACTAATATTATCAATACATGTCAATAACTAGTGTAAAATTTTGGCACAATTTTTTTGTCATTTATTTTCTCCATGTTGTTTATCATTTTTGCAAGTTTTCTCGTTTGTTTTTATTCATTTTATTTAGGATTTGGGTTTTTTTTTTTTGTTCATTTTTATTCATCTTGTTTCAGATTTGGTTTGTTTTTGTTCATTTTTCCCCCTTTTTGTGCACATAAACGTTTCCATCCACTGTCATTGATCCAACTCCATGGCTTTACTGGTGAATCAATGACGTAGAAGATGATGGTGTTTCCATGGTAACTACAGAGCCTCTGAACATCCAAATATGGTCATATCTGATGACCAGGACCACTGTATTTTACAACAATTATTGACATGTATGGACAGTAAAAGTGGATGAGCAGGTTTGAAACGGTTTGGATCAGACTCCTCTGATGCCTTTGAATGTCTGATGACGCTCTTATTGTTATTTTTTGGGGTAAAACTCTCTGACGGATGCACTGCCCATGAATGCCACGTCCACTGTCTGTACTCTGCGTCCGCCTCAGCCTTGAATCAGACGTCGTACGATTGTCGGCCTTGTCACTGTGACCGCAGCCGGAGCCTGGAGTCAGGCTTTAGCGCCGCTCTGAGGCTGGTTCTGGCACCGAAGAACCTCTGAAACTGACACATACCATTGGAAGCAGCGGTTCCCCGAGTGAGAGTTTATTAAAAACGAAATTCTGCTGCAAAAGTATGCTCAGAATTTTTTTTTTTTCTGTGTAAATGCTGGAGTATTCTGTACATAGACGAGCGGGAACCACAGCTTTAATGGATCAAAGCAGTTTTTTCAACAAAACGACACCAGTTCAAAGCTACGGAAGCAACGAACGACCATGCGTTCAATTATTTTATATCTGAATACATGTGACTTATTTAATTTACTATCCTCTATCCACTAAGAAATTATTCTTTGTTGCTTCAACGGAACAGAAAAATCCTTAAGAAAACAAATAAGCTTTTATTATTTTAATCTTTTCCAGAGCTCATGATTCAGACAAACGTCAAAATCAGACCCTTAGTTCAAATTCTTTAATAATTATGTGATAAATCTGAACAAAACCATCATCTTCTTCTGATAAATCTCCAACAAACTCCTGAAATTCTGACATAAATGAGCAGGTTATCAAAAGTCAGCGACAAAAAAATAAAGATAATGAGTGAAAAAAACATGTTCTCTGCTTTACAATAAATTACACCTGGTACGGAAGCCGAGAAGGGCCATGTCTGCTTCATCGATGTGACAGAAAAATCAACTGTTATCACAAGAAAAGCCCTTTTTTTAATGTTTTTCATATGAACAGGTCCAGATCTTGTCAATAGTTCCATGATATAGTTAATTTTCTTTTTATAAATTCATAAATTCATCAACGCTCTTGATATTATTAAAAGAAAATGACAAAAAAAAACAGCATAAACATGGCCATTTTCATCTATTATTATTAACTTTAACTCAAGAAACTGAAGCTTTTTTGCATCGTCACAGCAGGTCTGAATGTATAATTCCAAATTTTGGGTGAAATCGATTTTTTTCTTCATATTCCACATTAAATACGAGTTCTATCAGTTTGAGTCTGAACTGAATGTGACCCTGCAGTGACCCACATGGACTACAGAGGTCCTGTAGTGACCCACATGGACTACAGAGGTCCTGTAGTGACCCACGTGGACTACAGAGGTCCTGTAGTGACCCACGTGGACAACAGAGGTCCTGAAGTGACCCACGTGGACTACAGAGGTCCTGTAGTGACCCACATGTACTACAGAGGTCCTGCAGTGACCCACGTGGACTACAGAGGTCCTGATGGAACATGTGACCCCACAGACATACACTGTTTATAGAACTAACCCTCCCTGGACATAGAACTGTGACGTTTATCGCATTTCAATGACCTAAAAGTCGGATAAATGCGACCTGGCCGTTCGGACTGAAGTCTCGTGGTAAAATATCAGATCTGGATCAGATTTCGGACCACATATGGAAGTGGTCTGGGTCAGATTAGTGCTGTTCACACTGTCTTTAACATCACATACAGGACACATATGAGCAAAAAAATGGGATTTGAGCCGCTTTTTCCTCCATCTGAACAGAGCGAGTGACAAAAACAAATCAACAGTTATCATATTATTAAAAAAAGACGTTTTATTTTAAATGTTTTCACTCCACCACATCCAGATTTCTGCAGAAATTCTGTGAAAATGGCCATTTTCTTTATAAATTCTCAAATTTATCCAAATTCTCGACGTTATCAAAAGAAAATGAAAAAAAAACCAACAAAAATTGCGAACATGGTCGTTCTCTGCTTCCATGCGAGTTAACTTGTGTCTAAGAAATGTTCTTTTTCTGATTAATTTAATTCAGTATTTGTCTTAAACGTTAAAGCATCCATGCATTAAAAAAAAAAAGACTAAAATAATCAACAGAAAATGTCAAATAATGAGTTGAACTCCGACTAAGAGAGCAGTGATCTCTAAATGTCCTTAAAGTCAGTGTTTTGTCCTGATTCATGTCGTAAATTTACAACGAAGACGCCTGCGACACATTCCATAAACAGGTGATTTGAAGAAAAAAGGCTTCGATTCTGGAGGAAAAAGTTCATCTTCAGTAAAAAATAAAAATAAAAAAATACATACACTGGACTTTTGGTAAAAGAACATGAGCAAAAAAATCAGCAGTAAAAGTCCGGATATTAGATTATGAATGTTTTTGCAGTTTTATAGACTTTATATCACTTTAAACAGACGCTACAGATGATTTATGGAATATTTGTGTTTTTCCTGTTGGGTCATTTTTACATTTACAAAAAAATATCGTGAGATTTTTGTAAAACATTAGAAAATTACAAAAGACTGGTTTAATTATTAAAATGTTTAGGGTTTTTTTTTGTTTTTTTAACCATCATGTATCTGCTGATGTAACTGTTGAATTCCTGCTGATCCACTAAACCCGTCAAACCTGTCAATACATGGAAATAATCGGTGTCAAATTTTGGTGTATTCTTTTTTTTTTTTTTCTTATTTTCTCCATGTTACTTATTATTTTGTAAGTTTTCTCATTTGATTTTGTTTATTTTTGTTCATTTTATTTTAGGATTGAGTTTGTTTTTGTTCATTTTCTTTCCTATTTTATTATTTTTTTCTTCATTTTTGTTCTTGTTATTAATTACTTTGGCTGTTTTCCTTCATGCTGTTGCTCTTTTTTTTTTGTTCCTTTCAGTTCATTTTTTTCCCTTCTTTTTCTTCACTATAACAAATGTGTCCATCCACTGGTTCTGATCCAACTCCATGGGTTTTACTGGTGAATCAGTGTTGTAGAGGATGACTGTGTTTCCATGGTAACTATGGAGCCTCTGAACGTCCAAATATGGTCATATCTGGTGACCATGAAAAGATGAACTGTATTTTAGACCAATTATTCCCATGTATTGATAAAATTATTAGATCAACAGGTATTAAACAGTTTCAATCAGTCGATGTTTTCTTTTTTTAGGGTTCAATCTTTTTTTTCTTTATTGAATCTAAATCTGTCAAATGAACCAAGTAAAAAGTCCAGTATTTGACTCTGAGATGAAGGATGAAAGTGCAGAACATGGAACTAAATGAACCGCCTGTACTTCGTTACATTCCACCACATTTAGAAATCACTGCTTCCTGTTTGATTTTCCAAACTCCTCCTGATTGGCTGCTGTAAATATCACATGACCCTGGACTTTACGATGTCAGGTATGAGCTCGAAGCTGCTGTGGAGGAGGGTCGGAGGTCACGCGACAGACCTTCACTGACCACACCCCTAATGAGGACTTTCACTGACCACGCCCCCAAACGGGATCCTCCCTGACCACGCCCCCAAAGAGGATGTCGTCACACCCACAACATTTTCTGTCATTTCTTTTGTGTTTCTTTTTTTCATTCATTGATTAAAAACACCAGCATCAGCAGAAGAAACAGACTGAAGTGGACTCGAGTGTTTTCATCGTCACTGGAAGAGCCCACATCAGGCACCGCCTCCTCCTCTTCCTCTTCCTCCTCCTCCTCTTCGCTCTCGTCTGTAAATCAACATCTCAGCAGATGTTTTACTGTAAAGTTACCGTCAATGATTTGGGAAAATAAAAGATGAAAACAAAGTGATGTCAAACTTGTACAAATGAAAAGCTCAATAAATAGACTTGAACAAATGAAAACGTGTGGAATCGGTGAGTTTGGCCTGAGTTCAGCTGATGGTTTTACATCTGGACAAAGAAAACAATGGAATAAAGCATGTGATTCTGAAGCTTTAACCATTAAATATGTTGTATATTTAGCTGATTATTGATCATTTGTTTTTGTTTTTTTAATTAAATGTTTATTTAATCATTTATGGAAGTGATTATGTACCATAATCTAAATTCAAATGCATTTACAGAAATGCTTTTTCATTTTCAGAATATGGCTGCATTACTATTAATGCATGATCCAGTCTGCATTTTCATTTTCATATTCAAGGCCACTCATTCTTTTACTTAATTAAAAAGAAAAAAAAGGAAAGGAAAATAATCACAACACTATAAACAAACAAAAAAGAAGGAAAACTGTTTAACATGTGAGGTTTAATTTTCTAAACATGCTCCAGCAAATAGTTTTCAAATTAGAAAATACAAACATATTAGCAAAAATGCCTTTTCATTTTCAGAATGTGGCTGCATTATTAGATTCATAAATAAAATGATTAATCAATGATCCAGACTGGATTTTGTTTTCTTATTCAAGGCCACTCATTCTTTTACTTAGTTAAAAAGAAAAGGAAAAACATGTGAGGTTTAATTTTCTAAATCTGTCCCAGTAAATGGTTCCCAAAATTCAAAGCAGGTTTATTTCTACAGAACATTTCATGTACAAGACAGTTCAAAGTGTTTTACATCAAACATTAAGAGCATTAGAGCAGGGAAGTAATAAAAGTATCAGCATGACATAAAAAAAAAAGATAAAAAATAATACCAATAAAAAAAAACAACAACAGATAAACACTTTCAGCTGAACAGAACCAGTGCAGACTAAACCTCTGAATAAAAACTATTCAAATGCAGCTGAAAACAGGTGGGTCTGGAACCTGACATAGATCACAGATAAATAAACCCTAGAGGGGGTGTGGGGGCGTTTGTGGCGGCAGCGTCTTGCCTCCATCTTGGTCCATTAAAGGTTGTCAGTACTACATAATATAGAAA
>JAQQZY010000005.1:2212078-2222813 GCA_030068375.1 Ostorhinchus rueppellii
AAATACCACTGCCATGTGGAGATTTTCATGAGGGGGCGGGGCTTAGCTTCCTGTACCAAGATGGCCGCCACAGTTGGGTGTTTCAGCTTGAGGCAACCACTGACCACGCCCCCTCTAGTGTTTATTAATCTGTGTGATTTAAATCAAGTGTTTCAGCTGATCTGAGTTTGTTCCAGACGTGTGGAGCACAGACTCTCTCTGTCTCTGTGTCTGGTTCTAACACCAGACCAGACCCCCATGACCTGAGGGGTCTGGTGGGTTCAGACTGGGTCAGGAGGTCACTGATGTGAAGCGTTTTTACAGGACAGACCATGAAAATGAAAAACTAATGTCCTGTGTTTTCTGTTGGACTGTGTCATAAAATGTGCACATGAATAAGAAAATGAAAATGCAGACTGGATCATTTATTACTCATTTTATGAGTCAAATAATGCAGATTTCAAAATTCAAATGCATTTGCATTCTGTTCAAACTCTTCTCTTGTTCTAACATTCGTCCACATCTGGGTTTCTTTAGTCACATGACTATTTGTGTAAAAAGCTCTTTCTGTTGCAGTTTTGTGTCATATTCCAACTTCACTCCGCCTGAAAAAACAACTGTAGCCAGACCGAAAACTTTTAAATGAAAAACAAGTTTTGGTGAAATTTATGTTTTTCCTTTAGGTGCATTTTTACACGCAAGTTATATTTGAGGTCAATGGAAAAGTGACAAATGAAATGTAGTTCAAAACAGTAGGGGGCGTGGCATAGAGAAAAATGACCACAAAGAAAAAACAGAACGGTTAAATGTTCCAGAGTTCGGCTTGAAAACAGGTGATAATGAAGTAAATTAAACTATAATTCAGTAACAACAGAAGAGTTTGACAGTTTTTGAAGTGTGATTTTTACTGGGGGTTTTTAGTGCAAATTTGAGGTTGACAGTATTTTAACTGAGTCTACTGTACTCACAAAACACCCTTTACTGAGACATGTTATGAAGAATGAGTTCATTTTGTTCTGAGTTTTGAGCTTTTACAGATGTTTCTCACTTTACTATTAAAACTGCTTGTGAAAAACACAAATAAAGCATAAAAAATATGGAAAAATGTGTGCAGTTATGATCCGAAGTGACTCATAAGAAGTGTGCGTATTCACAATGTCATCACTTAAATGTTTTATTTACACATATATACAGGTGACAGGATGGATGTCATGACATGAAAACAACATAAATAAACATTTTGTGGATTTCTTTCCAGAATCAACATATACACATCACAGAGAATTTCACATCAGCATTTACCGTAAAAGGAGGCTTTAAATACATGCGATGCTTCCACAGAAACAGATCGGATGTGTTCCACTGTGTACAAATAAACAGCAGTAATCAGAGCAGATGTGTCGACACCAAACACATTCAGGTCTACGTCAGGGTGAACAGGAAACACCCGGAACTGAAGGAGGTTCAAGCCTGCGTGAAGACGGAGGAAAACGTGGGAGCGACACTTCCAGCAACAGGGAACGAAGTGGGACGGCAGAATAAACCCCACCCCGAAAGGAGTGACCCACGTCAGCTAAAAAAAAAAAAAAAAAAAATTTAAAAAAAGCAGCAGCTCACTACAGCCCAAAAACTCTGCCCTGTAATACCACCTTAAACCCTTAAGGCGTCTGTTCTGGTCCACGAACATGTGTTTGTGTGAACTCATTCTAGTTCAGTTCCACATTCAGACTAAGATGATCTGGAGGGGGTCAGAACCAGGATCAGAAGAACCAAAGAACCTTAAATAATGAGCACTCCAACGATTTCTCCAGGTTTGATGTGAAAAAAACAAACATTAAATTAAATTATGAAAATATTGACATTTACAAACTATTAACAACAAAAAGAAAATGAAGTGTAATTTGAACCGTACTGTGCCTGTTCTTAAATGTTTGTGCCCCACTGGCTCTGATGTCCATGTATAAATGATAAGTTGAGGCATATTGTTAAAATTCAAGTGTCAGTTTTCTTTATTTGTAGTATATTTTTCTTATTTCTAATTTTATGTTTTTTGGTTTGTTTGTTTTTTTCACTAAAAACAAAGAGAAAAGTTTGGAGTTGACATTATTTCATGTGAATAAAAAAAAAAACAAAAAAAACACCAGACATTGTTTCCAGTCAAGGCTTTACAGCTGACTTTACACTGCATGAGTCCATAGTGTACGGTGGAGTAGTTTAAGTAACATGAGTATCAGCTGATCGGTGTCTGTGATGGTGTTCGTCCTTCTAACCACAGATGTGGGCATGTCTTTTGGCTTTGCATTTCTGTTCCAAACTGAGAATCTGTTGGTTACATGTTTTTTTGTTTTTTTTTTGTAAATAGACGACAAAGACGGTAAAGTGGGACCTCAGACCTGTTCTGAACGCTCTGTGCACAGAATGATCCTAAAGCTCAAATAATAACAGCACATGCTTCATGGCTGAATCAGAAAACAATCCCTTCAGATGACATCTCAGATTCAGGAAATCGAAATGGAAAATGCCGTTATGATCGATGTGAACTTGGGAACACTGTCATATTCAGAATAAAGGGGACATCAGTGTGGATGTGCATGGTGGTGGTGGGGGGGGGGGGTATGTTTTAAATCTCTAATGGCAGAAGAAGATTGCTTTCTGCTCGTGGGTTACTCGTCGGCGGTGCGAGGCGGTCAGTTGACCCGACACGCTCGTATCATCAGCAGCTGCAGCAGGATGAACAGCGGCGACACAATGAGGCCGAACCACAGGTCTCTGGCTTGTTCCTGCTCGGCCAGTTTCTGGCACAGCAGCACCTCGCACACCAGCTTCAGGCTGAGCACCGTCAGCACCCACAGGAGCCGCAGCACCGCCAGACGCTTCTCATTCTCCTGGTAGAGGCGGATTGAGACGATGGCCGTGAAGTAGGTGCTGAGGCCGTCCGCGGCGAACAGCGGCACGAACACCAGCCACCAGTTTAACGACGGCGTGAACATGTCAGCTCGTAGTGCCACGAGCATGCTGAATACCAGCAGCGCCAGGAGGTGGAGGAAGAGTTCAAAGGTGGCGAAGCCCAGCCACTGCACCAACTCCCTCAGAGAGAACAGCATGGCTGAACCGGGGGGAGGAGCCACTCACTGTGCCCTGCTTAGGAGGGAAAGATCTCCAGGTTTTGGACAGAGGCGTGGAGTTGTGGGCGGGGACAGCCAGGTACCAGATGAACTGCGTCACTCTTGGCTACATCTTCATATCCACCCTGAAGAGGCTGATGGAGGAAGTGCAGTCCCAGGTTTGTGGACGCCTTTCCTTATGTGCAAAGAAAACAACAAGACTCAGGAACAGTTCACAGGGTTCCGACACAAGTCAAGTCAAACTCCAACACTTTTAAGGGTCATTTTCTATTTTTTCTAACACAGCACCTTTATCTCTGAGATAAAATACATATCTACAGGAACATATATACACAGGATTATTTTTTTCACAATAATGTACATTGTGTTTATGCTACAAACATCAAAAATGTGGTTTCACTGTTGCAACAATTTTGATATTAAAGGAGTACACAAAGTTTTATCCACAAAAAAGGTAACCCACTTCAGACACACTCACACCGAGACAAAGGTTAAGATGAAAATGTACCCGAGTCCACCTGAGAACACCAGGTAACTTTGTTTTTGGCTACAAGTTTTATTTTTCTAAATGTAGCCCCTCTCTGTAAGTAGCTCTGACTTCCTATCGAACCATCTATTTAGAATTCCTGAGTATGACAGATAACAAATCTAAATCTTTACTGAGAATCCTGCTTCTGAAGCAAAAAAAGATGCTAACAGCTTCCTGATTAAAACCACGGCCTCAGAACATAAAACAAAAGAGAAACAGAGTAAAAAACGTCTATCGTGGAAAAAACAGCAGGACTAGAGCTGAAAACAGATGGTTGATAAAAGATTATTAATACAGGCAATGCCAGAGGTCCAGCCACTTCCCCTCTTTTTTTCCTTCTTCATTTTTCTCATTTTCATTCTCATTTGTAAAGTACTTCTGCTAATGTTTAACACAGGTCAAACTTTAATGGAGAGAAGGTGAGAAACACGCTGTACAAGTACAAGACACTGATGGTTATTTACAAAGATCTAGTCCGTAAAATTAGGCAAGACTTTAAAATTCGGTGAAGCAAATGTAACTGTCCAGATCATACAACTCCTCTGTGTTTACATTTATATGTGAAATAAAAACTCTGTTCCAAAAAAATAAGAGAACAGACATTGTGTAAAAGTGCAGTCTCA
The DNA here is from genome assembly GCA_030068375.1 of Ostorhinchus rueppellii. Taxonomy (NCBI): domain Eukaryota; kingdom Metazoa; phylum Chordata; class Actinopteri; order Kurtiformes; family Apogonidae; genus Ostorhinchus; species Ostorhinchus rueppellii. Next base: position 2,216,335 of record JAQQZY010000005.1, read on the forward strand.
GCCAACGTTTACAAGTTTGTGTTTCAGTAAAGACAACAAACCTTCACATGAACCACATCAGTTTACAGGTTCTGTTTTTGATGATCATATCTGAACACCTGTACACATCTGTCCTCTGCTGTTTCTGTCATTAGTGGGTAGGGGGAGGGGGAGGCCTCCTACTCCTGAGGATCTAGATGTGTGTCATTTTCACTCATTTGTGATTTTCACCATTTTTCTTTAAGTGGTTGCCTGACATACAAAAGATCAGATTCATTTTGCGATTGCACATAATCATACCAGGTTTACAAATAGACTTTTCAGCTGAGACAGAATAGTGATGACAGAATTAGAAAAACACTAAGTCACTGACTCCTGAGCAAAGATTGGGCCTAAATTACATCCATTACATTAAAAACTAAGCACTGAGGAGCTTTATACTCCTTTTACACAAACCTGTCAGTTTTCTTTGCTGCCATCTCACCGTTTAGACTGATAAACTTGACTTTTTCCTACCACAAACAGACGGATGACTATTAAAAAAAAACAGCTGCTAACAATAATAAGAACGTTGAGGTCCATTCGAGCTCCAATCACATCGGTAATAACTAGCCACCCAGCAGCTAACCGGCAACAGTCTGAGCCGCACAGGCCCCTTAACCATCTACGTAAAGCTCATATAAACATGTATATTTGTGTGGTTTAGTCTGACATTTCATAACTCACCCTAAAATCAACCAGACGTTTTCTCCTCCATCAAACAGGCTGTGAAACTGTCAGTACATCATGCTAAACAGCCGTTAGCTTCTTGGCACTTATTTTCTTCTCGTCTTCTCAACTTATCGCGAGAAATGAAACGAGATGTCTGCGTACGGTGGCCAGGAGGGAATGCGTTTGGGCGAAAGGCGTAAATGAAATGCGTTATTGAATTAAACTAATTGTAAATAATATTAAAGCACTGCATGTTGTTAGAGAATAAATACGCTAAATACGTAATATATTTACTGTTATTTAAATGTTACCCTGGTGAAGATGAATGAATGAATGAATGAATGAATGAACGAATGAACGAATGAACGAATGAACGAATGAACGAATGAATGAATGAGTGAATGAGTGAATGAATGATGATAATTCATTCATTCATTCATTTTCTATACCCGCTTAATCCTCATTAGGGTCACGGGGGTCGCATGAATGATGATAATATTAAACAAAAAAGAGATTTCAGTATTTATCCAAGCTGAAACAAACTAAAATAATAAGGAACATCAGAGTGTCACACTTGTATGTGAAGAGTGGGTATTATCGTTAAAAATAAAATAAAATAAAATCTTGCTTCACCCTTTCATGCACGAATTATAAAAACTGTAGTCAAGATTTTTTTTCCCTGAGTGCTTCTATTCCTTTTTAGGCATGAAAAAACAATGTGACTGAAATTTTTTAGTGAACCTAGATTTGTTCCTTTATTGATTTAACAACAACAAAAAATTAATTACAATTCAAAACAATTTTAATTTTCAGTATTTTTTGTTCAAGCAACAAAGAAACAAATCTATCTTTTTTAATATAATTATTTATTTAATGAATTTTATAGTTTTCCGAAACAAATCTATCTTAATAATTTCATGTGGAATTCCAAAAACATCCACTCCTTTTGATGCTATGTGTTTAATTTTTTTAAGCAAAAAATGCTATATCAGAAAGTGATAAAACTATCAAATAAAAACATTTTAATGCAGCTAATCTAATGTTTTCTCACATTTTTGTCATATTCACACTTTTAATGAGCAATTGATTTACATTCAAACATGTTAGTGCAAACCAGGTTTATCAACTACAGCAAAATTACACTAATGGTATGAATGTCAGTGTATTATGGGATGGTGCGTAAGTGTTCACTGTGTTGGCTGATATGGAACTAAAACATCAAAACCAATGAATATACAAGAGAACAGTTGGAGAACAGCTGTCCACTGCAGTGACCAGTATGAATGGAAGGGTTCATATAGTTCTGTTCATTCTGTGTTTTGACCAGAGGTGGGAAGTAACTAAGTATACGTACTTAGTTACTGTACTTAAGTAGATTTTTTAGGTATCTGTACTTTACTTCAGTATTTATTTTTCTGGTAAGTTTTTACTTTTACTCTACATTTTTGCATAAATATCTGTACTTTATACAAGTTACATTCTCAGAATAGGCTCATTACTCTTTCAAACTAAAAGCATGTGACAGTAGGTCAAATACTTCACTTCAGAGGGAAAACCAGTGGAGGACAGAAGGAGTACAGGCTGTGAATGTACCTGTAAAGCTGATACCAGAGGACCAGAGCCCTGATTAAACCCATTAACTACTCACTAACTCACTTTTAAAGACTTTATTTTTGGCTAAAATACACACCATCAGTAAATCTGTCATCTGTACTGCTCAGTGACGTCTTTAACCGTATATAAACAGAGGTGAAGTTCACTCCAAAATAAAATAACTAAGGTGAAATTACATGATCATCATCATTAAATGTCCTGAAAAATATTTTCATCATAAATCTTCTTTTATTTTTTTCATTTCCTTGCTGCTACCCACCTGTATTTTGTTTAATTTTACCTGTGTCCGTACCCATGAACATTCTGATATGATTATAGGATTCTCTATATGATTTTGGTTCAATAACTATTGCATCATTCATGACAAAATGATGCACTTTTACTTTTTACTTAAGTACAGGAGTTGAATCCGTACTTCTACTTTTATGAGAGTATTTTTTCACCAAAGTAATTGTACGTCCACATAAGTACAGAATGTGAGTACTTTTGCCAGCTCTGGTTTTGACCCTGCAGGCCACCATACTCCGCTGCAGTTCCCCTCCGCTCCGCAGGGGGGCGGTGCCACAGACAGACAGAGCCCGCAGAAGAACACTCAAACCGGCCTGAAGTGTGCAGAAGTCGGACTGTCATCGTCCAGGTCAGCGTGCTTTCTGTAATTCAACATTCATACTTTTTTTTTGTGCTGTAAACATGCAGATTAGTGTTTCTATGTGGCGCACAGTGGGGTTTATGTGGTACAGAACAGTGTTTATGAGCTGTTTCCGCCAAGGTTAGGACACATGACGGTGTTAGAGCCAGTCTGTGGTTCAGGAGGAAAACAGGGACCTGGCGCAGAAAAATACAATAAAAAGAACATGTGTAAACTGTTAGAAAGTGTCAAGCGGCTGCTAATGTGTCCTACGGTCTTCTAAAGGGCTGTAGTTCTTATCACAGATCATATAAATGAAGAACTGTGCTACAGAAGCTCAAACTTTCAGATTAATTTTAATAAGTTTGACTGAAAAGTGTAAAAAAAAGGTCAAAAAGAGAAAATAAAATGACAAGAAACTGTTCAAAGATGGATTATTAGCATGTGTGTGCCTGATAAAAGGATTACATGCACTAAAAGACCAGAATAACCGCCTTTTTTAACAGCCATCTAGATAAAGCAAGTATTGTAGTTCTATTTTTCTCTATTATTAGGCAAGTATTTTATATATTAAAGGTACTTGTGTCGTATTTTTATGTCTAATTTTGTGTACAAAGCCTAAAAAGAAGTTAAAAAAAAATCTAAATTTTAATTTTGTGTTCCAGTCTTCACAGCTGTAGACTGTGGTCAGGCTTATTCTCAGTAATAGCATGAATTATTATTTATTTTTGCAATTGATCAGCTAGATCTTTGTCCTGACAGTATCAACAACTAACAAACTAAATCAGTCATCTGCTTCTTTCATAATAGATGATCATTTTGTTCAGCTTCTCAAATTATCTAGTTTGTAAACTGTACATATAAATACATCATTTAAATCTGAACACATATGTTGTGTGTGTTTTTTCCAGATATTTTTCTGATCCATAAATGTTTGAAGTAACTGTCACATAATCCAGTTTTAATCCACAAAAATTCATTTGTAATGGAATATTTGCACAGTGTTGTGTTTGTACTTTTACTGAAGGATCTGAATGGTGTTTTTTTTATTAATTGAATTAATTAGATATGAGCTCCAAATGAAGGAAGGAAAGGCTAAAAGGACTGTCTTTTAAACTCAGTTAGTTGTATGGAGAAATGGGGAAGAAAGGAAGCTGAGGTTAAAACAACATATTCATCTGAATCCTAATAAATATCAAACATAAATACATAATTTAGTTGAAGCTCCTTCTGTGGAAAGTAACACATTATTCTGTTAAATTATCATCCAGTTAAATGTGTTTATGATTCAAGGTCTAAGGACAGATTAGAGGAGTTTATTTTCCATTTGTGCATAACACAGAGGAACGTTTGTGCGGTTGTTCCAAGGATCACATAAAGCAAGGACACAAGATTAAACAAAGAGTGTGTATCTAAAACATGAATATGTTCAGTTATTTGATGATGAGAATGGAAGTGACTGAGTTTGGAACTTTTTTTTACATGTGTGTATTCTGTAAATACTCGAAATAAATGAATGAATGAATTTAAGTATGTAAATTAAACTTAACACTGAAAGTAAAAGGTCACATATACTTTCCACTAAGTGATAAAACTAATAGAACTGCTCTTTACACTCTGAATAAATGAAGTTATGATATTATCGAGCTTTTGTTTGGAGAAACGCTGCCACGCATGCCTGGTCAGTGTTAACGCCGTCTGAGCTTCAGCTCAGTTACACAACTGTGTGAAGCAGGGCTGTCAAACATATGGCCCGTGGACCAGAACCGGCCCCACTAAGGGTCCAGTCCAGGCCACGGGACGAATTTGTAAAATACAGACATTACATGGAAAATATTATCAAGAATGTTAAAACCATTTTAGTTCAAATTTTAAGTGGGTTAGATCAGTAAAATACTGTTATAATAACCTATAAATCACAGGTGTCAAACATGCGGCCCAGGAGCCACAACTGGCCCCAAAGGGTCCAGTCCAGACTGTGGGAGGAATTTGTAAAATGCAAAAATGACACTAAAGATATTTACAATTAAGGATGTTAAAGTCAATTTAGGTCAATTCAATTTAAAGTGGGTCAGAACAGTAAAATACCATCAGAATAACCTCGAAATGAGAAAAAAAATCATTTTTGTTTAGTGTTAAAAAAGGAAAATTACACATAAATGTTTACATTAACAAACTAACCTTTTACTAGAAATGTTAAAAACCTGAAATGTTTTAAGAGAAGTCTGTCGAATTTTACCAATATTCTGTTATTTAATGTTTTGTGTGTTTGTAGATCCACTGTGATCTGTACGTTGTGATGCACGTTTAAATGATAAACTAAGGTTTAATATTGTTAAAATTGCTGAACTGAACTAACATGAGTCTGACAGCACTGATATAAATAATGAAAATTACACATTTATCTTTGTTTCACTGTAAAAAAAAAAAAAAAAAGTTGACAAAGTATCCTTTCACAGAAAATATGAATAATCTGAACAAATATGAACAACCTGAAATGTCTTAAGACAGTCAAGTGTAATTTTAACAATATTCTGCCTGTTACTCAGTGTTTTGTCTCTATTTAGATCCACTTTAGGATGTGTTAATAAAGTTAACTTCATTTATAAAGCACTTTAAAAACAACACAGTTGGACAAAGTGCTGCACACAGACACAAAAACAAATAAAACACCTGAAAGAATGAAGAAAAACAAAAGTAATTAAATGTTAAAACAATAAGAGTAAAAAATCTGTTTTGAGATGATTTAAAAACAGAAATTGTCTCGTCCTTTCTGATGTCCACAGGTAATAAACAAAATATTGGTAGAATTCCACTTATTTTTCTTTAAAAAATGTGAAAAACATGAACAACCTGAAATTTTGTAGTTGTAAACATTTAAATCATGTAATTTTCCTTTTTTTTCTAAAACAATAGAAACATTTGGAGTTATCCTTATTTCATTATTATTATTATTATTATTATTATTATTATTATTATTATTATTATTATTATTATTATTATTATTATTTTACTGGTCTGTTCCCACTGGGTGGACGTGGAACCTGTTGGACTTGTTTGTGTTTCGCCTCAGAGTTCAAATGCAGACTCCAGCTGAGTCCATCCTCCACAGTGGGTACTTCCACCCGACGCTGCGCCAGTGGCAGACCTGCGCCACTGATTTAAGACCCGACAACCTCATCTACCCGATCTTCATCACGTAAATACGACACAGAGCCGCTCTGAGACGACTGCGTTAGCATTTTACACTCATCTAACCTGCTCTGTTTTTGTTGTGTCGGACAGAGACGATGCAGATGCAGTGGAGCCCATCAACAGTCTGCCAGGACAGGCCAGGTAACAATAACAACAACAACATAAAACAACAACATAAACAATAACAACTAGAAAAGCACTCAGAGAGCGCAGACCTCCGCCCCCTTGAGGCCGGCTGAAGTTGCTGCAGCGAACGAACACACACACAAACTCGAGCGACCACATAACCTCCTTGGCGGAGGTAATAAAAGGACAAAGGACAACAAAATAATATGTTCTACTTCAGAAAAAA
>JAQQZY010000005.1:2259324-2272586 GCA_030068375.1 Ostorhinchus rueppellii
AATAAACAGCATATTTATGTTCATGTTTATGGAATGACTTCTAGTGTCATCTGTGAGAAGAAAGAAACTAATCATCATATTTAGGATTTAATGGAAATACTGAAGTTACACACTTTATATTGAGTAAATATCGGTAAAGTTTTGTGCATAAGCTGAATGGAAAAGCGACTACAGTGAACGACTTCAAAGATGACTCCATCATAAACACAGTCCACTTGTTTACAGAATAAACCCAAACATCACTTTGGCCTTTTGGAAATTTTGTCGCAAAGTGCGTTGTGGGAATGGGAATTCTATGCAGCAGCTGTTTGTGTTGAACCCAAATGTGTCCTTTACCTCGAATCTACCAACTAGACTCATTCTGGAAAACAACCTGGTAGACTGCCTATGGTGGAGTGATTTGGCTCATTTTCTCACCAAATCGGTGAGAAACCGTTATCGCAATGCACTTTGTGACAAAATTCCTGAAAAGGCCCAGATGAGGTTTGGGTTTGTTCTGTAAAAACACGGGTTTTGTTTATGATGGAGTCATCTACGAAGTCTATGACTGATTCAGACGAATGGATTAGAGATCATTAGGATGCGACTGGGGTTGGACTCATTTGGACAAACATCTGGGATTAAAGTCAGACACTGCTTTAAGGAAATATTGATGTTTATAAAATATATGGACAAAAATATTGGGACACATCATGTCTCCATCTGTAATGTGACAGATGTTATATTGTCACATTAAAGGGTTGCACAAGGCTATAAAAATGCAATTTTTAATTAGTCTATTAAACATTTAGAGCATCAGTTGGTTCAATATGTACTAGACAATATGTGATCAATATGATAATTTAACGAAAAATACATTATAAAAATACTGTGTAGTTAAAATGCTGTGGTTCTACTGTAGAATTAAACAGTGTGATGGATTTAGTGTTTTACTGTATGACTTTATCTCTAACCACTTCCAATATACAGGTTTTTGAAATCTGGATATCAAAATTGAATATTTTTTGAAAATAAAAACCAAACAAATAAAGAAACAAGACTCTGGTGCTTAAAGGATTCATTGTTGAGTATTTGTTGCAGTGCGTTGTGTTGTATCGATTATTAGGTAATAACACAAAACAGATTAAAATAGGAATTTCAACATGTTTCAAAAGAAGTTGAATAAAATCTCAAATTGAAGAATGAGCGCTATTGTACTGATGGATTTGTTGGGTATTTATGACCCATGTTCAATGGCATCGAGGTGGAAAATACGTTCTATGCTTCTGTCACTGTCACCACTGGATACTGATGTCTGTTTATGGTCTGTTTTTCATTTCATTCCTATATGATTGAACCCAAATTTAAGAATCGAGTTGTAAATAACACTCCCTCTATTTCTTCCGAGCTGCTTGTCTTTTAAATGTGTGTAATTTCCAACTAAGTGCCAGCTTATTTTTGTGAAATCACCTGAAAATACAGGTCCTATAAAATCAAGCGCTGCCCATGTGTTCTTTATTTAATCCACTGGTGTTTTCTAAACCTCTGATCCAAGCGTAACATACGGCGACTCCTGGAAACAAGTATCTATTTCTGTTATGGGAACCCAACAGGGGAAGTCTGTGAGGCGTTTTTGGTCCTGACCCACGGTTTTCACTCTCTCTGCTCCAGTCCAACTAAATTTAGATTCGTCATTTACATCAATGACAGTTTTATATATGGAAAAGTGCTTCTCACAGACCTGGACGGGCTGTTTTTTATTGGATTCTGACTGGGTTTCATGCACTTCCAGACCTTAAAGCTCACTATTTAAACCTCCTGGTTGATTCTGACAGTAACTCACATTTCCCTGTTTTTCAGACACCAGTGGAGCTTCGCTGATGGACACGGAGGTCGACCGTTGACTTAAAGATCGCCTCCACATCCACTACTTGACCAACATAAACACCACTAATGAGTCTTAACTTTTGGATCAGTCTGTCATTAGAGCAGGGGTGTCAAACACGTGGCCCGCAGACCAAAACCGGCCCGCCAAAGGGTCCGATCCGGCCTGTGGAATCAGTTTGCAAGGTGCAAAAATGAGACTGAAGATAGTAACAGTCAATAGTCACTTTTCCATTGGACATCTGAGCAAAACTTTATCGATATTTACTAAATGTTGAAAAAAAACCAGAAGTGCCTAATGTCGTTTTTCAATTAATTTTTTTATTTAACCATGAAAAACATCCCATTGAGATTAAAAACCTCTTTTCCAAGGGAGTCCTGGCCAAGAGGCAGCATGAAATACAACACATTACAACATCCCATAATTTACAGGACACGTCAAACTATGAATAACTAGTGCAAGTCATTGATTTAATCTGGAGCATTTAGAGTTTGGATTTAAAAGCATTCAGTGAGATCAGTTCAGTCAGTTTCCAGTCTTTTAGCAACTTGTTCCATGTCAGAGTCGACAAATGCCCTTTGACCCAGTTCTGTCCCAACGAACAGCGCAAAGAGGAACAAATCACAAATGCAGTGATTTGTTTATTTATTATTGCGAGATGTCAGTCGAAGTCATTCCATAAACATGAACGGAAATGTTTCTTGTTCTGTACCCCTCTATCCCATACAAAATTTAAAAATGACTGGGTTTCCTGGTGTGTCCACATACACCACAACATGTTTCGCTTGTTTTAACATCCATCAACATCCTTTTTTTTCCCATTCATGTGACTCTAGTTGCACCAAAAGGTCTTTCTATTGCAGTTTTACATGATATATCAATTTCGCTACGCCCAAAAAACCTCCACCTCTTCCAAGCGCAAAATTTTTCATTGAAAAATTAGAGGTTTGTCGATCTCCATTTGGCAAATTTTTATGTGCAAGTTATATGTGTGCCATTTTGAGGGTCAATGGAAAAGCGACTATTGGTGTTGAACTGGTTTTAGTTCAGGTTCCACATACAGAATAATGTCACCTGAAGTTTAATAATAATATATAAATAATAAGTCTAAGTTTTTATCTTGGTTTAATGTGACAAAAAATAATATTACCTTATGCCTAAAGAATGTTTCTCTTTGTTTTAGAGCAAAAAACATTAAATTATGAAATTAACTAACAAACTATCCTTTAATAATAAAACGTGAATTATCTGAACAAATATAAATAACCTGAAATGTCTAAAGAAAAAAACAATTTTCTGTCTGAAACAAATGATAAACTGAGACATAATATTGCAAATATTGCACTCATTTTCACCTTATTCACATCTTTTTTCTTTGGATAGTTCATAAATGTAAATATGTTCATAATTTAATGTTGTTTTTTTTGCTCTAAAACACATAGAAACATTTGGATTTGTCATTACCTGTAGGTTATTATTCTAGTATTTTACTGGTTTGATTCACTTTGAATGTGGAACTTGAACTAAAACGAGTTTGACACTCCTGACTTAGAGGCTGCATGACTGAGTTGCAATTAATTAAATGTATATATTATTATTATTATTTAATTTATATATTTCTAATGAGAAAATTATATGGAAAATATATTAGAATTTTTCTCCTTTGTCTATTCAAAGCTGCTTAAGTGCCTTTTTGAACAGATTATTTACTTTAATTACAGGGGTTCAAGGAATCATAGACCAGAAAATGAGCAATAAAAGTAGAAAAAACTTCACTGTGAAATTTCTATTTAATCTATTTTGTATAAGGTGTGTTTTTTATCGCTTACTTCTCTGACATGATGTAAGAGAAGGTTCAGTCTGGAGAAAATGATGTTTAATAATAAATAAAAACAAGCCTGTGTATTGGATTTTCTGTGTCTGTGTGTTGATTTGTTGTCATTTATCACCTTGAAAGTTCCGTAACCTGTAAAACCATTTGTCTCTTATTTGCTACACCAGGTTCTGAGACCTTTATCTTATCAACAAGATCAATACTTTCCCTAAAACCTGTTGTATTTGACCTGATTCGTGTTTCCGTCCCCTGGTGGATTATCATCCCACTACAGCCAGTGGAAGGACTTTTCAATATGGCCGTTAATGTTAAATCATCCAACGCATGTTTTGTTGGAGAGTCTTTGGTAATTTTCAAAAAGGTACGTCAAGAAGAACATTTCTATTGTTATTCAGCTGAAAATCGAAAAATGTTGAAATTATGGTGCCATTCAGTGGAAATAAAAAGGCTGTAAAAAATTTTATGTAAAAAAAAAAAAAAAAAAATCTTAAATGTTCTATATTCTCAAATGTTCCTGGTAAAATGTACTTTTATATCTAAAATTGAAGTTGCCAAAAATATCCAATGTGATAAAAACCAAACAAACAAAATAATTCATAGAATTTTTTAAAAGGGCTAATAAACATTTCAGTTCCCAAAAAAATGTCAATTTTGTGTCTAGTTTTTAATGGTTCAGGTTTCACGGGTTTAAAATATTCGCTTACGGACAAAATTTAAATTACCATTATTGTCTCATTAGTGATATAAACCCAGAGGTTTATTATTCAATCAAAGCAGAAGAAAGTTCCTCAGTGCTTATTGATTTCCTCAGTATCTTATTTTCACTAAAGCATGAGACATTTTCATCATCAATCATCATCAATTCCCATTTTGTGACATATATGGCATCTTAAATTGTGACTTGTAAAGAAATTTCCTTTTTTTTTTTAGGATGTTTTTTGTGAGTGGAAGTATCTAATGACTGTCATCTCATCGTCCTTAAAACAAGAAAACTTGGTTAACAGATTCATTTTTGGACAAATTTCTCAAGGAAATAAAATTAAACAGTTATTTGTTTTGTATACTAGTATAAATTTAATTTTTGGTTGTTTTATGTTGTTAATTTGCTTTTGTAGGTGGTTGTTTTGTGCTTTTTATCCACTAACATTAACATCTACTGATCTAAACCGTTTAATACCTTTTGATCCACTAATTCTATCAATTCATGTAAATAATTGTTGTAAAGTAGAGTTCTACATCTTTTCATGGTCATCAGATATGAACCATTTGGACATTCAGAGGCTCCATAGTTACCATGGAAACACATTGATTCACCAGTAAAACCCAGGGAGTTGGATCAATGGCAGTGGATGGACACACTGGGTTTATGTTCATTAAATAATGAATAAAATGAACAAAACAAAATAAATAATGTGATGAGATTTTTAAAAAATATGCTAAAATAAAATAGAAGAATAAAATAACCAACAAAATGAACAAGAACAGCCAAAGTGATAAATAAAATAAAATGAACAAAAAGGAATAATAGCGCAACAAAATGATCAGTAACTTGAACAAAATAGGTCACACACTGAGCAAAATTGAAAAGAAGTTATAAAGTGGGCAAAAAAATAAACAGACAAATAAAAATATCAAGTAAAATTAATGAAAATTAACAAAATGAAGAAAATGAAGTTTTAAACATCATGGAGTTTGCTCAATAACAGTGGATGGACACTGGGTTTATGTTCATTTAATGAAAAAGACACTTTTTCTTCAGTTTTCTCTGTTTCTGTTACAACAACCCCAACTTTAATCTGAGCTTTAATGAACATGGACATGATTTACAGTGAAAAAATGCAGAACACAGAGAATATTATTATAATAAATGATGATAAATCACTTATTGAAGGTTAAATTTAGAGGAAACGTCATTTGGGAACTGACGCAAAAGTAACACTGGGTTAAAACATCGATTCACCAGTAAAACCCATGGAGTTGGATCAACGACAGTGGATAGACACACTTGTTTTTAGTTTAATTATTGATATAGTTACTGAAAAAGTCACTTTTTCTTCAGTTTTTTGTGTTTTGATATAATAATCCTCAACTTTAATCTGAGCTTGAATGAACATTTACATGATCAGTGAATTAAATACAGGAAAATACATGATTTACAGTGAAAAAACATAAAGCACAGATATGATATTAAATTGTGATCAATTCCTTAAGATATTTTCGATTCATTTGGGAAGTGATACATAAAAGCATCACTGGGTCTTTAAGTCAATCGTCTTTTTTCAGTAACTACGTCTTTTTTCACTGCAGGCAGGTGCACTTTTGCCAATTAAAGCCAAAAATGTCAAAAATGTATGAGTGTTATGATGAAGCTTCATATTTGCCCAGGTGACGGCGGTGTCTGTGGGTTGGTTCTGGAGTGTTGAGCAGAGCAGCAGAGGTTCTGTTGTTTTAATGGAGGGGTCGGTCCACAGAGGTATTCACATATGGGACCCATGAAACAATAGGCCCAGTGTGGAGCCCCTCACCTCACCCCTCTGGCTGCCGCTGCACTCCAAACCAGCCTCTTTAAATAGAAAAAGACCTTTTTTTCCGGTGGTGGTTGGAGCTGGAGGGCACCGCTGGTTTAATGGTGTTTCCTGCCCTCAAAACGCTCATAGCACATAGTCACGACTTGGACTATTTGTGGACGCAAATAAGTACCAGAGTCCCGCTGAAGTCCTGCTGAAGTGTTCAACGGCCGGTAGAAGAGTAGGAAAGTAGAGCCAGTTTCAGGGGCCAACTGGATCTGTCGGTTGAAAAAAGCTGAAACACGGTGATATGCCAACGCTGCAATAATTTCCTGCAGCATCTGGAAGCGTTTTACACCTTTTAGCCTGGGTTGGAATGTGTGGGCCCGGCTCCGTTTTCATTTTTTAAGTGTCTCGAACTGAAAATGAATTTCCTCCACCTCCACTGAAAGCCTCCTCTGGTTTTCATGACTCCAGATTAATAGTTTTATTTTTCAGGGTGCTTTTGCAGTAATTCAGGGGTGTTAAACATACGGCCCCTGGGCCAAAACTGGACCGCCAAAGAGTCCAAAACAGCCCACAGGATGAAGATATTAATCCTTAAAGACCCAAACGTCCACCTTTTACCGAAACCATCTACTGATCTAAACTGTTTAAATCCATTAATTCTATCAATACATCGAAATAATTTGTGTCAAATACAGTTCTTCATCTTTTCATGGTCATCAGATATGACCATATTTGGACATTCAGAGGCTCTGTAGTTACCATGGAAACACTGTCATCTTCTACAACATTGAGTCACCACTAAAACCCATGGAGTTGGATCAATAACAATGGATGGACACACTGGGTTTATATATATGTATGAAATTTTAAAAAATCAACAAAAATAAATAAAATATTTACATAACCCTAAAGAAGAAGGAAAAAATAAGCAATAAATTAACCAAAATTGAGTAAATAAAGAAAAAAAACAAGCAACAGAAGGAACAAAAACAGCCAAAGTTATCAATTAAATAAACAATAAAAATCAACAAAATAATTAGTAACATGAACAAAATCAGCCACAAACTGAACAAAATTGAAGAAAATCTAACAAACCCATGGAGTTGGATCAATGACAGTGGATGGACATGTTTGTTTTTATGTTCAGTTATTGATATTTTTGCTGAAAAGTCTGTTTTTCTTCTGTAATAGATAACATAGAGAAAATATGCATGAAAATGAAAAACAAAAACAGCCAAAGTAATTAATAAAATTATCAAAAAGGAATTTTTAAACATTACAGAATCAGCCACAAACTGAACAAAATTGAAGAAAAACATAATAAACCCATTGAGTTGGATCAGTGAAAGTGGATGTAGACACTTGTTTTTATGTTCAGTTAATGATATTTTTACTGAAAAAGTCACTTTTTCTTCACTTTTCTCTGTTTCTGATATAATAACCCTGAACTTTAATCTGAGCTTTAATGAACATCTACATGATCAGTGAATGAAATACTGGAAAATACAGGATTTACACTGAGAACATGCAAAATAAGAAGGATAATATTATCATAAATGGTGATAAATCACTTAAGAAAGGTTAAATATAGAGAAAAATGTATTTGTAACTGGCATAAAAGTAACACTGGGTCTTTATGTGTTAAATAGTCAATGGTGTTGACCTGGTTTTAGTTCAGGTTCCACATTCAGACCAATATGATCTACAGTTAAATTATATCATAATAATCTATAAATGATGGCTGCACAGTTTATTCTTGGTTTAACGTGCCTGTTTTCAAATTTTTGTGTCACATTTTATGTAATGCACATGGATAAATGGTAAGTTGAGGCATAATATTATTAAAATTGCACTTATTTTTGTTGAATTTTCTTGTTTTTTCATTGTTTTGTTCCCTTTTTGCAAATTTATTTTATTATTTAATTTATTTATTTCCGAGCAATATTAATACAGACTGAAAAATAAAAGTAAAAAAAAAAAATCACATTAAATCAAATAGCCTCTTTTTAAATCACCATGGTAACATTTGGCATGTATTGTTTCACATGATTTTCCAGTTTTTCCCAGTGTGTGCCAAATATTTTTAATTTTAGATTGACAGCGAAGGTGATTTTTTCCATTTTGTAAATGTCTGTGTTAATTGAACCCATTGGTGAACAGTTGGCTCATCTTGTACCTTCCATTTCTTTTGGTTATTGCTTTTTTTGCTGCTGCCAAAATAACATATTCATCTAGTTTCATAGCAGGTGTTTGGAGTCCCAAGCTACATTAGGTCATGTTATGTTACGTCACTATCTCTTACGCCATGTTCTTATAATGATCACGTCACATAATTTTTGTATCGATATTATGACAGTAAATGTCAAACTATCATTTCTTTATGTTCAAAGGCAGATTTTTGAGGGAAAGTTGATGAAACCGTTTGTTGATTTTGAATCATTTGGAAAAGACAGAACAAAATGGAAACACTGTTGATCACAGGTGTCAAACATGCGGCCCGGGGGCCAAATCTGGCCCGTCAAAGGGTCCAGTCCGGCCCTTGGGATGAATTTGTGAAATGCAAGAGTAGATATTAGGATGTTACGAATCATTTTAGTTCAGGTTCCACATTCAGACCAATTCAGTCTGAAGTGGCTCAGATCAGTAAAATCCATCATAATAATCTATAAATTCTCACAACTCCTAGTTTTTCTCTTTGTAAATGTAAATATTTTCACGTATTGACACTAAAACAAAGTATAATAATTTCACAAAAATGTAAATAATCTGAACAAATATAAAGAACCTGAGATGTCCGAAGAAAACTCAGTGCAATTTTAACAATATTCTTCCTGTTACTAGGTGTTTTGTGTATTTGTAGATCCACTGTGTCTAAGTTATAATGAAGATGTGGAAATGATAATCTAAAGCAGAATATTGTTAAAATTACACTCATTTTTCAATTTGCTCAAGTTTTTCGCATTGTATTAAAGGATAGTTTGTAGATGTAAACATTTTCATTGTTTAATTTTTCTGTTTTTTTTGCTCTAAAACATAGAGAAAAGTTTGAAGTTGATATTATTTATATATTATTATGTTATTATTTCACTAGTCCAGCCCACTTGAGACCAAATTTAGTTGAACGTGGCCCATGAACTAACATGACTTTCACACCCCTGCTGTAGATAATAGATAAGTAACTAAACCACAACAGATGTACAAAGCGCAATAAAATTAAAGACACAAAACAATGGGAAAATTAATTAAAAGAGAAAATGAGACATCTCAAGAAAAGCAACACAAAAAAAACAACGCTGATTATGTAAATGAGCACACTCTGGGTACACATTCAACAAGACAAAAACGATGGAAAACATTTAAACTCTACATGATAACAGAGGAAATCCATGTGACTGTAACGTCCTATCTTCAGTGTAAGTTTTGCATTTCTCAGATTCATGCCATGGGCCGCCCTGGACCCGGTTTTGGCCCGCAGGCCGTATGTTTGACACCCCTGCTGTGAATCATTAATTGTGGAGGAGCGGCGGTTCCCCTGAGATCTGCTCCAGATGTGTTGATTTGCCAAACGCCTCTTCCCTCTGAGGTGCCAGGGCTTAAAAATACCAGTCAAAACACGACTAAAATATCACTGACATGAAAATGACTCGATGAATTGATTTGGGTTCACTGTGCAGACGGTGAAAGGCTTTCCATCCACATGTGCCCGTCATGTTCCGCAGTACAGATGGTAAAAATAATGGATGTTAAGAGGAAAAATTAAATGTATTGTGTAAAAAGAGACAGAAAGATTGAATTAAACTCGACTGGGATGTTTTAATGATCATAATACTGTAGTTATGTTTCTATTCACACACATCACATGACGTACTGTATATAATAATAGTAAATGGGATATATTTATGTATCTGTGATGATCATATTACTCGTAACTTTTTTCATTTGCAGTTTAAACAGTCACTAAACTCCTTAACTGAAACGTATTGTTTAATATTGAACAAACATTTGATCATAATAATAGGCTGAATGTCCTACCTGCAGATTCTCCTCTGTTATCATGTAGAGTTTAAATGTTTTCCATAGTTTGTGTCTTGTTGAATGTGTGCCCAGCGTGTGCTCATTTACATAATCAGGTTTTGTTTTGTGTTGTTTTTCTTGAGATGTCTCGTTTTCTCTTTTAACTCATTTTCTCATTGTTTTATGTCTTTAATTTTATTGCGCTTTGTACCTCTGTTGTGTTTTCATTATTTGTCTTTTATCTACAGTGTTTCCATTTCTTTCTGTCTTTTCCCATTGATTCAAAAAAACGGTTTCATCAACTTTCCTCAAAAATCTGCCTTTGAACATAAAGAAATGATGGTTTGACATTTATTGTCAGAATATCGATACAAACATTATGTGACGTGATCATCATAAGAACATGGCATAAGAGATAGTGACGTAACATAATATGACCTAATGTAATATGATGTCTTAACATAACATAAAATACCACAGTATAACAGAACAGAAAAAAGAACAAGGGAAAATTCAATTCAAAAGCTTCACGACTGGTCAGTTAAATATCTTAACTATTAATTAAAGAGCATCACTGTTTATTGATTACAGAGCTTTGCTGCTGATCAGTTAAAGATCTTTACTATTGATGGATTAAACACTTTGACCTCTGATGGATTGTGAGTATTGATCTGTGTTGGTCTCCGTCTCAGATCCAGGATCTGGGCTGAACTTCACAGTCTGATGTTTGTTCAAAATAACACCTGGGGGTGTTTGAACAGAGATGATGTGTCTTTGTTTTTTATTTTTAACAGAACAGAGACGCATGAATCATCCAGCATGAACATAAATCCACAGAACACGTTCTCCTCCTGTTCTTTATTAATGGTAGAAGAAACAAAGAGTTATGTGGCTGAAGGTGCAGTAAATTTAAACATTTATAAGGAACTATGATCCTGAAAAGGTTCACGAGTCTCTGGTGTTTTAAGATTCAAACGACGTCTAAACAGTTCCAGCTCCGTGTTCAGTTTTATGTCTGAAGAATGAAGAATAACAGTGATGATTAATACATTTGATGTCCATTCCAACCATTTACAAGACACACATTATTTAACATATTTGAAAATCTGATGGTTATTATCACATATACGTATAGTTTACATACTGATTATGTTTGCTTTGAATAAATGAACCATAATAGCACATATTTATGAAGGAAATATAGTCTGTGGACATCAGAGGAGATTTCTCTCAGACTGCAACAGAAGCTCAGCTTCCCCTAAATTAAATGTCCAAATCTGTTCGTTTGTTCCCATTTCATCATCACTAAAGCGTTGGAACACGTTCATCTCTCAGACCAGTTGGTTCAGAATCAGCTCGTTCTACAAATGGACTGAGTCCATGTTGTTCCTTCTCATACATCCCATAGCTGCGTTTTGGTTGTCAGTGCATTTATCCATAGAACTTCTTCTTCTTCTGTGGTTTAATGGTTGTGGTGTTCAGCACTTTATGCACTGTCGCCCTCTAGTGTCTCTACTGTGATATGAACCAGAGCATTTGTCCATAGAAGCTGAGCGTCCATGCACTTCAATGGGACACTTTGGTTCAGTGACAGTCATTGGATAAATTACACCATTTAGTCCCGCCCCCGGACGCCCAGCGTCTCTGGGGGTGAATGGAGCTGTGGGTGGGGCTTCAGCTGGCCTGGATGCTAGGTTTCATCATGATGATTGGAGGATCAGTGGAAAGGCTGAATCCTGTTTTTATTGACAGGTATTTTCAGATCTCCACCGTCACCTGATGCTCAGACTATCAGTCCCATCCAGGATTTTACTGTGAAGTCGGAACAAACTGTGACCCATTTGTTGGTATTTTCTCTGTGAAATGACTTGTTCATTTCTTACACTGTAAATAAAAGACACTCATCATATTTCCTTGTTTCAGTTTAACATAATTTCAATAATTCCTTGTTTGAGTTTGATATCGTTTTATTGATAGTTCCATCAGTCAGGCTGTTGGCTAGGTCAGACTGAACTAGAGCTTGTGTCACAGAGCATTTTATAGAAAAGGAACGGAGGCAGAATTTACATATAAATAAATGGACAAATTTTATGATGTAAACTGACAATGAGCTTCATCTGTTTGACAGACCAGCAGCCGACACTGGTGTCTTTATTGTCTTCATTCTTTTCATCTTTTTCTTTGTCACTGTCCTTGTCATAATCTTCGTCATCGTTGTTTCATCTTTTTGTCATCGGTGTGTTTGTTGTCGTTGTTGTTGTCTTAATTCTTATTGTCTTTCTCTTTGTTGATGTCGTCGTCATCAGTCTTTGTCATCTTCGGTAATCTTCGTTAATGATTTCTTCTCACATTTTCTGATGGAACTACTAGTCACACTCATTTTAAATTTTATACATATATTGGGACAATGTCTTCAAAAGTTTTTCACAGTTTTGACAAATTTTAATTTTGGAATTTTTTTTTGTGAATGAATTCAAATTGTCTTTTGCCTAAGATTCAAAGACTCTTAGTTGTCATTTCACTAGATGCATAGAACATGCAGACACTTGAGATACTGCTTCTCTCTCACCTTGTTCAATGTCATTCATTTAAAAACGAGGTAAAAATAGCATAAGAATAAATAAATGGTACAAAGAATCAGCTCTAACAGGCGTACATGCCGGTCTAGCTCCAGTAGCAGCAGTAGTGCGGTGCAGTAATGGTTATGAGGTGAGGAGGTGCACCATGGACCCAAACAGCAGCAGATGAAAGTGCAGTGTTTCTATAAAGTACAGAACAGAGGCAGCAGCTAATGAGAGAAAATCACAGGCTGTGAGTCGACTGTGAAAAACAGCTGAAGTAGAGTCTTTGTGTAAATATGGGGGGGGGCAATCCTGACAACCTGATGGACAAAGCTGTTCAGGTCCATACTATATTTATTTTGTTACTTCCACCAAGGAGGTTATATTTTCATCAGTGTTGGTCTGTCTGTCTGTCTGTCTGTCTGTCTGTCTGTCTGTCTGTCTGTCTGTCTGTTAGCAAGATAACTCAAAAA
>JAQQZY010000005.1:2475120-2485720 GCA_030068375.1 Ostorhinchus rueppellii
CCCCCCCCCCCCCCCCCCCCCCCCCCCCCCCCCCCCCCGCCGCGGTGATCAGGGTTGTTTTTTCTCTGTTAACTGTGTTCATGTTTCTCTAATTTCTCAGAATTCTTAAGTGTTCTGTGTATTTGCAGATCCACTGTGTCTGTATGTTATAATGCACATGTGTAAATGATAAACTGAGGCAGGATATTGTTAAAATTGTACATTTTTCTAATTAAATTTCAGTTTATTCCTGTCACAAACATTTTTAAAGGGTTAGTTTGTAGATGTGAACTTTTTTCATTTTACCTCTCGCA
Organism: Ostorhinchus rueppellii; assembly: GCA_030068375.1. Classification (NCBI taxonomy): domain Eukaryota; kingdom Metazoa; phylum Chordata; class Actinopteri; order Kurtiformes; family Apogonidae; genus Ostorhinchus; species Ostorhinchus rueppellii. The sequence goes on from JAQQZY010000005.1 coordinate 2,475,414, forward strand.
CTCTAAAACAGACAGAAGTATGACGCTGACATCCTTTCTAGGTTTTTCTGTTTTTATTTTAATGGTCTGACCCATTTGGAACCACATTGGGTTGAATGAACCTGAACTAACCTGACTTTGACGCCCCTGGTCCACACTCTGGTGACATTAGAGAATGTGTTTGAGGTCTTTAGAACGTTTACATAGATATCAAACGTTCAATTCTTAAAGCCTTTGACCGTGTTTGCAGTTCCATGTGTCCCGTCAGCAGGTTTGCAGATGACTCTCTAATATTTGAGTTCTGTGTAAAATGCTTTTTGTGCTGCAGATTTTTTTTTCTAGACATTTCCAGGTGTGAGTATAGCCACAATCTGTGTTCTGGTGTCGGTCGGGCTATGGTACAGCTGCAGGTAGAGCTCAGTACTTGTACCGGGGTCATCTCCAGGGTCTTGTATCTGTGCAGATAAACCTCTGTGTATTTTAAGACTTGCTTCAGGATGTGGTGTTGTGGTCTGACTGAAGGAGAGCAAAACTGTTTCATAAGGGACATGAGAAAGCTCATTTGTGAAGGATCTGTGCTGTTTGCATGTTGTTGCATGAGAGGCTGAACAGATTAACGAACCTGAGAGCGATTTACACAAACAGATTCAAAGATCTGCAGTGACTGTTGGACATGAGGCCATTATATGCACACAGAGGATTTGTTGGTTCATTTGAGGTTCCTTCAACATTTGAAGAATCCACACTAGTCACTTTTCCCTTCACCCTCAAATATCACAAATATAACTTGTGCATAAAAATTTACCTAATTGGAAAAACGACAATTTTACCAAAACTCTCAATTTTTGATTAGAAGTTGTCGTTCTCGCAAGAGGTGATTTTTCAGATGTTGTTAAATTGGTTTATTACACAAAACTACAATGGAAAGATATTTTTTCACAAATAGTCATGTGACTAAGAAAACCTGGATGTAAATGAACGTTAGAACAAGAGAAGAAGAAGAGTTCTTACAGAAACATGGTGCGGTATGGGAGGACACACCAGGAAACTGAATAATGGAATAATTTAGGAGCAGATAGAGGCTAATATAGAATAATAATGAATATATGTGTAAATAAACAGCATATTTATGTTCATGTTTATGGAATGACTTCTAGTGTCATCTGTGAGAATAAATAAACTAATCATCATATTTAGGATTTAATGGATAAACTGACATTATGCACTGGTGTTTGAACACATTTAGTAAATATGGGTAAAGTTTTGCACATAAGCCAAATGGAAAAGTGACTAATGTAGCTTCTTTGCAACAAGATCTTCTCTCACCGGCGGATAGGCTATGAGCTGCTGTGAAGGCGCTGTGTCCGACGGCGTCTTCCATTTTGTCGTCGTCTTCGTTAACAGTTTCTTCAAACGTCTTCGCAGATGAAACTACTGGTCGGATTAGTTTCACGTTTGATATGTAGCTTTTTGGACAAGTTGTACAAAGTTTTTCACAGTTTTGAGAAATTTTTATATCCCAGAAATGGAGTTTCAGGTCCACTGCTGGATCCTCTTGGTGTTTTGTGGATGATCTAATCTAATCCACTTTATTTCTACAGAACATTTAAACAACAAGAATGTTTCCAAAGTGCTGCACATCATAAAAACAATAAAACAATTAAAATAAAAACTAAAAACAATAAATAAATACATACAACTATAACAGTGCTCTAAATAAAGTAATGAAATCAAATCGTTTAAAGGACTAAAATTAATAAAAAAATAAATAAATAGAAGTCACAGAAGACCGCCCAACTCATACAGAGTTCAAAGCCAGAGAAGAAAAGTGGGTTTTAAGACGAGAACTCAGACACATGTGGTTGGATTTCTTCTCCTCTATAACCATCATAGCGGACCTCAGTGGAAGAACCCTTTGACCTTCAGCTTCTGTCAGTGTTATCAGTCACATGGAGGTGCTCTGGTTGAAAATCACTGTTTTGGACATAAATCATCAATAATAGGCCGATTGAGCTCAAATTTGGTCCTGACCGAACCGGTGGGCTAACGACCGCCTGGATCCTGCCTCCAAGCTGAACCAACACGAACTGCATCTTGGGAATTCTTTCCCAGCCTAGTCTACCGGAGGCACCACCAGGTCCTCCTTGGTTTAAGCTGCAGACCAGAACTACACCTAGGTTTTCTGTCTGTTCTGGGTTTATGCGGACTTGTAGTTGGAACAGAACTAGAGCCGCGACTGATGACGTTTCATGAGAACAGACAAGAACGTGTACTGAGAAAAAACCGAACAGATCCTGGTACCATGTGCGTCACAATAAGCGTCTGTGTGAAACACAACAGTGGAACCAATGTTTAGCTGCAGTGAAATGAAGGAAATAAAGATTCAGTTCACATCTTCTTCCGGCTCTCCTCGAGGACGGACGCTCTGGGATCTCTCTCCCCTATCTGTTCCACTGCTTTGCTGTCTTGTCTCATTCCCCCTGACTTTAAGCTTCTCTTCACACTCCAGACAAACGGGCAAAATGGATTTGGTCAGCTGGTCCCTAAATGCGATTGATCAGATTTTCTCAACAAGAAAGCAGTGAACTGGAGAGGCTGCGTGCCCCAGAACTGGCCCCGGATGGCGTCCTGCCGCTAGGTGAGCCGCAAAGTGCTAAATAGCGAATCTAACATATGAATCACATGCTGCGTGGACAAATGTTTGAACAAATTGGAGGGATTCCACCGTTTAGAAGAAATGGAAGCTTTGACCCGGTGTCATCTGTTTAGACCGGTTCTGTTTCAACGCCATGTTGGCTACGTTCTGACCAAAACAATGCAGTGTACGTGTGACGTCATCGCGCATGTGCAATGAAGGCGGAATCGACAAGCAGAAACGTTAAGCAGACAGGCAAACGAGTCCAAGGAATCAAGCTACTGGGAACCAGTTCTCAAAAAGAACCGGTTCTCGACTCTCATCTCTAGTAACTGCTTGTGTCTTTCGAGCTTCTGCTAGAGGCTTTTTTTTTTTCACAAATTCCAACGTGTGGACTCTGACTACAGGTTGGAATTTGTATTTTTTTTAATCACCTCGAATCGTGATGTTTCTCTTTCCGATCTGTGAAATGGGGCGCATCACTGCGAATCGTCAGTTACAACTGTATCTGTACCCCCGTGTTTATATCTTGTGTTCTTATGTGATCTTGGTTGGTTGTAATCTGGAATGTAATTTCATTGCTCTGAAATATGGGTAATGACAAATAAAACTATTCATTCAGTTCAGAATATAGAATACGGAATTTTTTTTTTAAATCTACGTGAGTCAATTAAACGGTTGAAATTCATTTAATTTGTAATTGTGACTGTGGTAAATGGTCCGTAGGTACCTGTGGTGTGTTTTTGTCCGTTTGAATCCAGTGTTGAGTCATTACTCTGCTGTTACGTATGTGTACTTTAGGAGTTCTGTTATGAAACAGTGCAATCTGGAATGTGACGCCTTCCCAATCCTTCTTAATTAGGATCAGGTCTGTTTGTGAGGGTCTTAGAGCCACATTGGGGTGGAACTGCGGTGAGAACCAAGCTGTGGTCAGAGCTGGAAGGTGGGATGTTTTGAACGTTTATGTGGAGTGTGTTTTCAGTTTGTCATCGTTCAACAGCTGCTTTGCATTGACTCACTGTGTAACCTCTGCCGTTTCTCCGTAGGAGGCCTTTACCTGGAACATGCCTTTTCTGTGACGCCCGTCAAAGGTGAATAAGTGTGTCCGGAAAAAAAGGAAGTCATTCAGCCTCAACGCCGACGGGAGGAACGAACGACAGCCCGACTTCCCTCTGACTGAGTTCTATCTGACGGAACCATGTCAACCAACAACGACACCAACACAGGAAGAGGAACCAAAACCTCCAAAGTGTCAAAGGATCATAAAAAGGTAGGAAAACAGCCTAATTAATGGACAGATTAAGAGAAACAGAATGTGTGATGGACCTGCTGGTTTATAGACGCATGTCGTAAATGCAAAACGCAGAGTCCTGTTTATTCATCTGCCATAAAAGTCAACAAAATGGACAAAATGAACTAAAACTGATCAAAATATAGAACATTAACAAAAAATAATGAAAAAAAAGACAATTGTCTACAAAATGATCAAAAACTGACCAAAATGAACAAATACGACCGAAATAACCAATAAACTGATTAAAAATGTATGTAAAAGAATATGATAGTAAACAAACTGAACTCAACAGTCAACACCAAGAGTAAAATAGACAAAAATTAACAAATACCAACCAACAAAATGACGAAAAATAAATGTAAAAGAATATAATAGTTAACAAACTGAACTCAACAGTCGACACAATGAACAGAATGGACACAAAAGAAGAAAACCTGATCTGACCTGGTTAATTATTTCTCGGACATAAGTTCCTTCCTTGAGTAATTTTATAAATAACCACTAATCCAAAACTCACAAAGATTTCACAGAAAAATATCAGATTGTCCACTTTCAGAAGCTGCAACATGATTTTTTTTTTCATTTTTACTGAAACAACATTTAAATGATTGTTTCTGATTTGTGTGTTCAGGTTGAACTTTGATCAAACCCAAACATTTATGTTCCACATATGAAGAGTTTTCATTGTTTTATTTGTTTGTTTATATATTTTGAAAAAAAAAGAGTTTTAATGTTTTACATTTTTTCTACAGATTTTCTGCGTTTGTTATCGTCATAATTATCTTTTGACTCAAGTTATTTCCTGGGTTCAATGAGATTAAATGTGATGTACTCGACTAAGACGGAGCAGTGTGTGTTTGGAAACAGCTGCTGACACTGTACGACGTGTTTTCAGATGTTTAGGTTGGTTCAAATCTGTCTAAATATAGACAGAATGATGTAAGTCTGAGTTTAGTTCCAACAAACCTCTTATTGTTGATCCTGGTTCTTATGTAACAGAGCTGATTAAACTGATCGGCTTCAATCGTTCACTGGGACAGATTTTTCTGAAGGAAAATTCCTCAAACATTTTAAGCTCTAAACTGTAGAGAAGGAGCAAGAGTTGGGGTTTGATTTAACCTGGGGTTTGATTTTAACTCAGGGGTTTGTTTTAAGTTGGGGGTTGAAGGTCTACAAAGTTTGTTCTCAGTTTTGAGAAATTTTAATTTTTGAAACATTTCTGAAATCTTCTCCCTGTTCCTTTCCTTCTACTGGTCCATATGTTGATGGTTTTTCACATGTAACTGGTTCCAGATCTCAGTCTAGTTCCTATTGGTCACTGATAAAAGTCATATGGACTGTGATTGGATGAGTTCAGTTCTCCTCCAGTGAAAGTCCCGCCCACGTGTATAGTCAGATTGATGTGGATCCAGACCACAGGACTGGAACGTAGAACAGAACCTGACATAGAACACATTCACAGAACCGATACTGTCATACAGGGACACTAGAACTGTTTTTTGTTTTACTCATGTTGTTTCATATGAACTATAAAACTACATGTATATTTTTAGATGCAGTTGTTCCTGGACATTCTAGAAAAGGAAGGAGCTTCGAAAAAACCAGGAAAAAATAAATAAAAGAAGAGAGTGTTTCCATGTATTCATGTATTCTTCTGAACCTCCTGTAATGAAAACAAAGCAGTTACACAATAAAACCAACTGAACACGGTGACAAAGACACAGCGTGGTGCGTTGTGTTCAAGTCCATCTGTCGCTTTGAGAATCAGCAGTGAAAAGGACCAACATGAACCACTGAATCCACACACACTTTTATACTTTATTTGATTTTGGTTCCACACTCAGCCCAATGAAATCTCAAGTTAAATATAAATAATAGAATGATAACATTAATAATAATAGTAATAATAATAATAAACCTTTGTTTTAGTTTTAAGAGTCAAATTACATAATGAAAATGTAAAACACCTCATGTTCAACCTGAAATCAGTGTAATGTCAACAGTCTGACGTCTCAACTTACAGTGAATCTACAAATACATAACACAATTATTTATATATATATATATATATATATATATATATAAATTTAATAACAGGCAGAATATTATTCAAATCCCACTAATTTTCTTTAAACATTTCAGGTTCATATTTTATTGTGAAAGGATGTTTGTAAATGTAAATATTTTCAGAATTTAATGGGGGTTTTTTGCAGTAAAATAAAGAGAACATTTGGAGTTGCTATTTATTTATAGGTTATTGTTGTTATTTAACTTTAGCTCATCTGATGTTCTGATCCACTTCACATCATATTTATCTGGACGTCCTGAACTAAAGCGCAAAAACATCCTTGACATTTAATATCTTCATTGTAATTTTTGCAGTTCAAAAATGGTTCTTCTTGGACCCTTTGGTGGACCAGTTTTGGCCCATGGGCCGTATGTTTGCCTCCCCTGCTTTTATTCCTTATGTGTTCCGTGGTCCAGGGTCTGGACCTCCATGAACCACTAACACGTGTCTGTTTTGCAGCCGACTGCCGCCGCCCTGAAAGGAGCCATCCAGCTGGGAATCGGATATGCAGTGGGAAACCTGAGCTCCAAACCCGACAGAGACGTCCTCATGCAGGACTTCTCTGTGGTGGAGAGCGTCTTCCTGCCCAGGTACCGACTCATTTCCACAGATGTCATTGACCAGGATGGGTTCATCTGGACAAACACCATCAGACAGACATTCAAAAACTGATGTGAAATGGTTTTAATGTTGGTTATCCAAATCCAATAGTCAATACAATGAACACAGTGGACACAGATTTATAAAAACTGCACAAAAATGAAGGAATACCAAAGAAACTAACCAACAGGATTCAAAAATGAATGCAAGAGAATAGTCAACAAGGTGAACTAAAGAGTCAACAAAATGAACCAAACTGAACCAACAAATACATATAACCTTATGTTTAATTGGGCCGGACTGCATCAGAGCTTAGCTCCGCCTCCTTAGATTTATCCATCTATCTGTCAGGAGGATTAAAAATCAATCAGTTAATCAAATGTTCTTCATACAGCACCGACTCAAAACAGAAGTCCTCTGATGATAGATTTTAGATCTGGTCTCAACCAGACTCTTAAACCAACGTAGACACCAACAGAATCCTCCTGAACACAGTGGAAGAAAAAACACCTTTAACAGGTAGAAACCTGGAGCAGACTCAGACCCTGGAGGATGGACGAACATGAGCTGTTAAAGGGTTAAAGATAATATTATTTTTTGTATTTCTTGTACTTAGATGTTGTTTTTTCAGATTGAACTTTATTGGTCCCATGGTCAGAGCCTCTAGACAGTGAAGGACATTTTTTTTGTCTTTAAAGGTTGTATTTCCTCATCCCTGGGTGGACTCAAACTACCAACCTTTCAGTGAATGCACTGACCTGTTGTGCCGCAGACTTATAGTCCTCCACATTTATCTCAGATCAGTGTATATGCTGATGATCTGTACATTTATATGACATCATTTCCAGTGCTTATTTGAACACATGGTGCGTTTCCCTGTACCTTCTCCATGGTTCTGATGGATTTGACTCACATCTCCTTCACTGTGGCTCAGTTTTAACTAAATAAGGTCAAGTTCTGAGCGTATTCATATTTTATCAGTGGTTCGATGGTCGGAGCTGGTCTGATGTTGATATTTTCGACCTTGTCTTTCCTGTTTGTCTCCAGTGAAGGCAGTAACCTGACGCCGGCTCATCATTACCCAGACTTCCGGATGAAAACGTACGCTCCGCTCGCCTTCCGCTACTTCAGAGAACTGTTCGGCATCAAACCAGACGACTACCTGGTGAGTGTGGAATTCAGCATCAGTCTGAGCAAACCTCCACCAGCAGTGGATGGAAATAAGAGGTTTCACTCAAACACTGACGGAAGGAAATTACAGAGTGAATCTTCCATTTTTTAAAATGTTAATCTTTTTCCTCGTGCTGATCTTTGACCCCACAGAGACATTTAGTAGGTTCTTGTAAGATTTTGCTGCATTAAAACCACAAATTTTGTATAATTTTTTGCCAGTTTTTGTTAATTTTTTTGTTCATTTTTATCCATTTTGTTCATTTGTGTCTATAGATTTTTGAAAATGTGATCATATTCCTTCTTTTTTGTTACATTTGTTATATTTTTATTTCGATACTATATTTATTTGTTCCAGCTAAAATGAAAGTTCTGCATAAAAATTGTACAAAATCCTACATGAACTCTGTCTCTGCGGCGCCATAGGTCAGCTCAGATCAACAGATTCCTCTGTCTTCATTCATTGATCACATTTAGTCATTTGTTTCCAGCTCTTTTTCATTGATTGTAACTAATTTTTAGTTTTTTATAGAGTAAATTAATTTTTTTTTATCCTGTGGGTGGAGCCTCTGGGAAATCAAGGAGTTTTAAATGTATTTAATCAAGGTTGTACTTGCTCGTCCCTGGTTGGGTTTGAACCATCAACCCTTGGGTCAACAACTGAAGGCGCTGACCTGTTGCCTGCTCCGTTGTCATCTCGTAGAGCTCTAAACATACAGCTGTAGACAGCTGAACCGGGTCCAGGTAGCACCTCAGAGACTTAGTTGATGTTGGATTTGGTCTGATTTGGATGCGGAACCTTCACTTTGTGCAGTGCCTTTTCAGTGTGTGTTCGTACGTTTGTTGAAGTGACGTCCTGTGGGTCGGTGTTTTCTCGGCAGTACTCCATCTGCAAGGAGCCTCTGATTGAGTTGTCCAACCCCGGCGCCAGCAGCTCCTGGTTCTACCTCACCAGCGACGACGAGTTCATCATCAAAACGGTTCAGCACAAAGAGGCCGAGTTCCTGCAGAAGCTGCTACCTGGATACTACATGGTATGAACCTGAGCGCACGTGATTGTCCTGTTTTTATTCAGATTCAGAATTTTTTGCCATTTCAGTCCACCGAAACAAAACAAGTTACTCAGGCCCTGGGTGTCAATAACAATCTGTAGATCTAGATAAAAAGAAACTCAAATGGTAAAAGAGAATTGCAATTCCCCCCCAAAAAAACAAAAACAAAACATAAATAGATAGTTCCATAAAATGCACAACAAATAAAATGCCGATGTTAAGAATATCAATAAAAGATCATTAAAAGTGCACGAGACTACATTAAAAGTGCGTTAAAAAAATGTGTTTAAAAAAGAAAGAAAAAATTCGTCTTTAGGCCCAAAAACAAAACAAAACAATGGAGTTCCAAAAATGTCCAGTCAGCTGGACCACCAAAGAAATATGTATTTAACCAGTGTCAGAAAATGAGGTAAACTATGAAACACAAACAATTTTATGCTGATAATCTCATGTTTTCTCACATTTTAACATCTTCTAATACTAATTAATATCAAAATTAGCAAAAACATAGAAAACAATCAACATCAAATGAAGAAATATTTAATAAAAACGCAACAAAATGAACCAAACAAGAAAGTCAAGGAAACTAAAACCAAATAAGCAAGAAGAACTAACAGAATAATCAGCAAAATGAAGAAAAAAAAAACTGATGAAAAATTAAACTAATTACTGAAGGAAATTTACCCAAATTTTTAAATAAGCTAACAAAATGAACGAAAAAGAAAATCTGAAAAAATTTACAATATTAACAGCAAAATTAACACAAAAAAGCATTTTCTTTATTAACCTATTTTTCATTGAGTTGGACACCATGAGTTTAACCTTTGAATTTTAACCAAGCAATGAAATATGACTAACAAACCGATGAGGAAAATGGGGAAAACTATGAAATACAAACATTTAATACTATTAATGGAATGTTTTCTCACATTTTAACATCTTCTAATACTAGTTGTTACTCATTTTATGAAGGTAATATGGGAAAAAAAAGTTTTCATTTAAAAAACAAACTGTTAACTACGCTTTAATTACAATTTTCCATTGATTTCCACTTAAACATGATTGTGCAGATCAGGTTTATCAGTAACAGTGAAGTAACAGTAATGGTTTGAATTTCAGTGTAAATACAGACAGTGATGACAGCATCCAGTTTAGTCGACATGGGACTGATCACAAATTTCCTCTGATATAAAATAAATGTTTAATTTTTACCAGTGATATGAAGCCTTAGTTGTTAGTTGATGCTGTATATTTGTTCTACCTTCAGTCTTGATATAGAAGAATTTACATGATATTTCTGGGATGTTCAGTGCACAGAGATAAATAAACACTAGAGGGGGCGTGGTCAGTGGTTGCCTCAAGCTGAAATGTCCAACTGTGGCGGCCATCTTGGTGCAGGAAGCTAAGCCCCGCCCCCTCACAAAAATCTCCACATGGCAGTGGTATTTCATGGTTAAAGCTAAAAAACAGGATTAGCCATAGTCTGACAACTGTACGTTTGTATAGAAA
>JAQQZY010000005.1:2517018-2527176 GCA_030068375.1 Ostorhinchus rueppellii
TATAATATATAAAATTTTCTTATAGTATTAATCATAGGAAAGGACGTTCACATCAGCATTTTTGATTGAAAAACATTCGCTTCACCCTACACTGGCTGTAGCGGTGAGGAGGCGGGGCTTAGGCTCAACCAAAGGCAGAACCAGACCCAATGTTCTGGTCACATCTACATTTATGGACGGACAGAAGACAGACTCATACAGACGTACGGCCTCCTCACAACGCCGTTCTAGATGAACTAGTGCAGTGGTTCTCAGTCTTTTTACAGCGGAGTACCCCTGAAATCTGTATTTTATCCAAGTTCCTCCAATGAACATAAGGCAACATTAGTTCCTGTGCCAAAGCGGTTTGTTTATGTTTCCAAAACTTTATAAACAAACATTTATTTAACTGTGATGAATAGAAAATAACACATTTTTAACAGTACATTTTGTGCAAAATATAAACTGAAAAGTGCCTTCTTTTATTGATAAGAAAACTAAATAAATTGATCATTAATTAATAAATGACCCGTTCATCAACAAAAATAATAACTTAATGAGTCAAAGTCATTTTAAATGGTATCAAATATAAATGTTCTTCAAATATTACCACAGATTAAACAAGATGATCCACAATAAAACTATTATATGAAACTATTTACTGTTTTATATTTTAGTGTTAATTCTCATTTATTTTGTGTTCAGTTAATGATGAAATTTAATATATTTTTTTCCAAATAACTTTAAGCACCTCTGGGTTCATGGTCCCACACTGGGAACCCCAGTAATAACAACTCAGATGTTTAGTTACTAAGCATTACTGTTGCTGGTAGTATTATCTTTTTTTTTTAATTCTTTTCAATAGAATGATGCTTTTTTTTTTTTTTTTTTAATACCACTCATATTTTTTTGAGAAACATCTCCATAAAAATCGTTGTTCTTCAGTGTTTTAACGTCTTTCAGCTCTTCATTACATGATCCTTTACACGGATTAAATGTCAAATGTATGAAAAGCCGTCATTATAACACATCTGATAAATGTCAGACACTGTTTCCTCGTGTTCAAACCAACACGAGTTCATTTCAGTCAAATCCACAACGTGTCTGTTTTTAAGCTGAGTCGGTGTCAGAGGATTCGCTGATGATGTCACGACCCGACGACTTCATGGTCAAGTTCAGTAAAGTAAACGCCATCTGTTTAACGTGACCTTTGACCTCCTTTAGCCCCGCCTTCAGAAGTGATTCCTGTTTTCATTTCCTGTGTGTTTGTCCACGTTTGGTTTCATAGACGGCACCAGATGAATCCAAACTGTTCCTGTGGATCCCAATAAAAATATGTTTTCTTCATGTTTCATCATTTTCGTCACCGATAAACACTTTTCCTCTGTTTAAAATTTTTTTTACTTTATTTTTTATTATTTTAATACAAGGCACAAAACAAACAGAAATGGTCCCAGGTCCATTCAGACATGTTTACTGTCCACAGATTGAATGAAAAAGTCCTGTTTTTAATATAGTTATTATTGATCATTGATAGAAGTCATACACAGACTTTCATTTGGATCCGTGACCTTTGACCTTGAAGGCTCAAACTCAAGGTCACTAATGTTTACCTTTCAACAGTCTTCTCTAAAACTACCGGTCAGACTCATTTAAAATTTCATATTTATTTGGACAATGTCTACAAAGTTTGTTCAATGTTTTGAGAAATTTAGTTGTTTTTTTTTTTTTCTTTTAATATTCTAAATGTTCCTTTCCTTCTACTGGTCCATACGTTTGTTTATTGTTTATGAGGATCCTGTTAGCTTCCACTATAGCGGTTGCTATTCTTCCTGGGGTCCGTTAAAATGTGTTCAAATACAGATGCAGTTTCCAAAATACATACTCAACTGAAACCCGTTTCCAGTTCATTGTTGTCCTTTGTGAGCAGAACATTTCATCTCAACACCTACACCATAAAACATTTCAAATTCTATCTCCACACTAACTTGTTCTGTGGAAGTCAAAACAACCATCCGCATTCCTGCACCTCCTTGAGTACTTCCTGTTTGGGTTTTCTTTTAAATGAATATAAGCTTGTAGTGTGTTTGATGATGTAACCATGGTAACCTGTCTGGTGCCATGATTCTGTTGTCGACCTCAGTGCCTTATTCTGTCTGTATGAAAGTCCGGTTCCTGTTCACAAAAGCGCTTCTCATAAGGAGGAGGAGTTACATTTAATTTTTGCTTCAACAGTCGACCATGACAGACTGATGCATTTTTAAGTTTGTTGTTTGGAACATTTCAGAACCAACCGCTCTGCTCTGTTTTGGACCAGTTGGCTGTTTGTAAGCTCTTGTTGTTGCACAGGACCGCACAGACGAGCAGTAACAGACAAATGACAGAACCAGGGCCTGAGTCACATGACCTCTAGTTGATACAGACAGGTATGGTCCCGCCTTTCTTGGTAATATTTCCCGCCCCATTTTTGTGACTGAACTGAATCTGATCAGAGCAGGACAGTTCGTCTAGAATTACACCGAATAGCTTCACTTTACTGATCTGCTCTATTTGGGTTCCATCTATAAACAGATTTAAAGACTAGTCCTTTGTACATTTTGTCCTGATTAAAATACATTTCATCTCAGATATATTCAGAATGAGTTTTTCTTTAATCCAGTTTCATACATATTTTATTTCTTCATTTCATGTTTCATTTAGCTCTTTACTTGTTGCAGTACCAAACATAGTTGAGTCGTCTGCAAACGTCACCATCTTTGATTTTTGGAATGCATAGAGCAAACCATTGGTGAACATGGAAAATAAAAGTGGGCTCAGACATCTCCCTTGTGGGACACCACATGGAACATCCCTGCTTTGCGAGAAACAACCATTAAAGTTTACTTTGTGCTTTCTGTCAGACAAGTAGCTGTTCATCCAAGATAGTGCTATCGATGTAAATCCATACGCTGTCACTTCAGAAGATGGTCCGATCTCTGACGTCAAGCGCTAAACACTAAAATCCAACACCACAGAACTGACCATGTTTCCTGTATCTAATTCACAAGTGTCAAACATGCAGCCCAGGGGCCAAATCCGGCCCGCCAAAGGGTCCAGTTCGGCCCTAGGGATGAAATTGTGAAATGCAAAAATTACACTAAGATATTAACAGTCATTTTAGTTCAGGTTCCACATTTAGACCAATTCAGTCTCAAATGGGCAGGACCAGTAAAGTATTATCGTAATAACATATAAATAACAAGAGCGCTCAGTGAGCGCAAACCTCTGCCAAGGTATACTGTTATCCGGATCGTGACCAAAAGTTAATGGGAACATCCTTGGCTGATTCTCTATCACTGGTGAAAATTTCAAGAAAATCCGTCCAGTAGTTTTTCTGTAAAGTTGCTAAAAAACGGACGGACGGCGGGCGGACGCCGGCAAAAACATAACCTCCTTGGTGGAGTTAATAACAACTCCAAATTTCTCTGTAAATGTAAACATTTTCATGTATTTACACTAAAAGAAAGTATAACTTTGCAAAAAACATGAACAACCTGAAATGTCTTAAGAGAAGTAAATACAATTTTAACAAGATTCTGCCTGTTATTAAATGTTTTGCATATTTGTAGATCCACTGTGATCTGTATGTTATAATGTACATGTGTAAATGACAAACTGAAACATAATGTTGTTAGAATTGCCCTTATTTTTACAGTTTGTTCATGTTTTTCACATTGTTTGAAAGGATCGTTTGTAGATGTAAACATCTTCATAATGTAATTTTACTTTTTTCACTGTAAAACAGAGAAAAGGTTGGAGTTGACATTATTTATTTATTCTTATGCTATTATTTTACTAGTTCGGCCCACTGCAGATCAAATTTGGCTGAATGTGGAACTGAACTAAAATGAGTTTGACATATGAACCAAAGCAGAGTTCGTTGAGGGACCAGTTCTATAAGCATGCTGACACTTTGGCTGGAATCTGGCTCCAAACTATTTTCTCCAGTAACATGCTGAGTCTAGGTGACATGCTGATTGGTCAACTATTGGCTCCAGAGAAGGCATTTTTTGATGCTATTTTGATGAGCCTTCCACCCAAGTGACCCATGCCTGGAGGTGACTGTTCAGACAAATGTCCTCAATTATTTTACCCTCTATTGTGTTGAATTCAGTGGTTTCTAACCTGTAACTGGTTCCAGATCTCAGTCTAGTTCCTACTGGTCACTGATAGAAGTCATATCTGGACTGTGATTGAATGAGTTCAGTTCTCCTCCAGTGAAAGTCCCGCCCACTTCTATATTTAGATTGATGTGCATCCAGACCACAGACTGGAACATAGAACAGAACCTGACGGACAGGGACACTGGGACTATAGGCTTTTAAAATTCTGGCCACATTCTGGTACTGATCTGTTTTTGACCCAATGATGGGTGGATGGAGGTCAATGTGGTCCAGATGGAGGTGGGAGGAGCTGATTACTCTTGTTAAAGGCTAATATTTCCCATTATTTTTGTGGAATGTGAGGATAAAACCCTCAGACAAACTTCACTGCAGCTTTGGAACGATGACTGAGTCAGAGAACTGGTTCAAGGTTCTAGGGTTCTTTATTTTTCTCCAGTGGGGGGCAGTGCAGCAAATAGAAAAACATAAAAACCCTCTAGAACATTCAATACAAACACATCAACACCTCATTGTACACACACACCTGCAGTTCCCTGGTTTTCTCTTGTGCTTTCTCTTCTGTATAGATTTCTGCAGATGGATGGTTCTTCCATTTTGTTTTTTAGCCCCACCCTCCTTCGGGGGAGGACAGGGCTATTGTTTTTGGTTCGGTTTGTTAAAAAGCTTTAGCAGCAGAACTATTGGTTGAATTCAGACCAGATTGCGTTAGTAGATTGTCAGTGATCCAGAATAGATGTGGTAACGTTTTGGGAAAAGTAGGTCAAAGTTCAAATTTTTTTTTTTTTTTAGGATCTTGTCAAATCTTCCCGTTTACTTATAATGGGAGAAATATATACAAGGTGCAGGGTTTGTTGGGCTGGGCACCACTTGTTTATAGAGAAATGGCTTGAATTAGAAATAGTCCGACGTGGTTATAAATAATGGTTCAGAGTCTGGTTTTAAAAACATGAAATGACATCCTCAGTGAGTGCTGGTCCTGGTGCTGGTCTTTGTGGTCGCCCAGATGCAGATACAGTTCAGGTCCTCAGACATAAACTAATATTTGCTCCGTTTCTTTTTCCAGATCTGTTTGTATGATGTTGTTTCTCTAGATAAGTGGTATTTTTGTCCATAAACGTCTGCCTCTGGTCTGGAGCACACGTCTGTTTCTGCAGTTCTTCATACATGTTGGTGTTTCTTTATACAAATATAAAAACATAAAAACCTTCTAGAACATTGTATACAAACACATCAGCACATCATCGTACACACACCTGCAGTGCCTTTTCTCTTCTACTTTCTGTTGTTTCTGTGTAGATTTCTGCACACAGATGGTTCTTCCATGTTGTTTATTTGTGGAGAAATGGCTTGAATTAGAAAAAGTCCAATATGTGATTGTAAATAACGGTTCAGAGTCTGGTTTTACAAACACGCAATGATGTCCTCGGTGAGTCCTGGTCCTGGTCTTTTTGGTGGGCCAGATGCAGATTCCTGGATGGTTCAGGTCCTCGGACATAAACTGAAGCAGCTGGAGGAAACCGAGAGTTTTCACACAAACCAAAGCCCAAATTTAGGACACGGCTCTGGGAGCGTTTGGAAATTGGTTGATCTTGAAGCGACAGGTCATGTAGTAATTCTGCCGTCAGTAAACCTCGGCAAGGGGTAATCCCTGCCGGGCGGAGGAGTGTGTGGGTGAGCGGGGGTCGGTCGGGGTGTAAATGGTGAGAAGACTAAGCCTGGATGGGGGGGATTATAGGAGCAGGGGGCGGGGAGCATTCATGATCTGTCAGAGCTTAGTACCACAATTATCCCAGCAGCAGCAGCAGCGGTGGATGGAGGCGGTTGTTGTGGTGACGGTGGTGGCAGTTGTGGCAGAAGCTGTGTTTTTATCAGTGTAATGTCCAGAGAAGCTCCAGAATTATGTAAGAGTGACGTGGTGTGATCCCCTTCAGCCTCCGCCGGCAGGAACGTGGCCGCTTCGTTTCCCTCCCATCCTTCCTCGCTCACTAAAGCCAAAAGGACAGCTGTCGTCGACTCGCAGTCACTGCGGTCCCGATGCTGAAGCTGAAGCTGCTCGTTGTCATGGAGAAGACCCCGAGAGGCTGACGACGCCGGTGTTGGCGCTGGAAGACGATGGATGTAGCGCCGGTGTGTGTGTCCGCGACGCCGAGGACGATTAGAGGATGAAGTTTAAGAAGTTCATCACCATCATGCAGGCGGCCATGGGCATCGTCCCCCTCAACAAACGAGAGCTGCTTCCACCCGGCAGGAAACTGTGGAGACCGCCGGGGTGAGTCCGACGCCAGGGTTAGATAAGAGGATGAAGAGCACAGAGGAAGGAAAACACAAACAGGCGCACAAGTAGGAGCTGGTACTTAGGAGCAAAGTTGGCAGACCAGAACCAGAACCAGAACCCTTTATTAACCCCAGGGGGATGATTGGGTTACAGTTGGTCTGTGCAAATATAAATAAAAGTAGCAGGTGTTAAATTCTCAGAAGTAAATGTGTGTTTGAACAGCCTGTGTGTATGCCAGTGTATCCTCATACAGTCACTTCAATAATGGGAGCGAATTCTGTCCAAGTGTGAATGAAGTCGTACAAACACCCTCTGTTCACACACAGGACTAGATTTATACAAACGCACGGTTTTATAGACGTTCTTAGATGACAATAAAGGATTTTCTATTCTGTGCTGTTCTGGTCTATGTTAATCTGTTCTGTGCTGTTCTATACTATTGTATGCCATTCTGTTCTATTCTATTCTAGTCTATACTTTTCTATTCTATTCTATTCTATTCTATTCTATGCTTTTCTGTTCTATTATGTTGTATTCTATCCTATCCTGAATATATACATGCACATAAATATAAATCTAAATGCTTAAATATCAAATACACACATTAAAACACTCTATTAAACACCGTTAGTACAATATGTATTAGACAAATATGATCAATATGAGAATGAAAATAAACGCAGATAAATATTTAAAAGAACCAGATGAAACCGTGAAAGTGGTCGTTCAGTCTAATGATATGGTTTGGTGTCAGTGGGTCAGAAAGGAAGACAAAGTGATCATATCTGTGTCTGATATGGATCCACTGGGTCACATGACGCTGAGGTTGTTGGACAGAAGGGTACTTGTGCAGAACTGTTCACAGTGGGCGGAGCCTGGGTGACGTCAGCCGTGGGTTTGTTCTGGTATTTGGGCGTCACAGCGCAGGGGTGAGAGCGGCTAAGCTAATGCTAACAGACTGACAGAACTGGGTCAGGATCTGTTTAAACCAGACTGATGGAATGAAACAGACATGTGTTCCACTCATTATGATGGGATGTGACACATAAAGAGTCTGTCTGCGCCCAATCAGATGGCTTTGACAGGAGTTTGAGTGTAAATAAACCAGCAGAGTTCAGTTCAACTCTGAGCACGTCAGGTTTGATTCAGAAAAGATGTGGTTTAGAGCGATGATGAGGAGGCGGACTCTGATGTTTAGTTTAGTTTAGTTTAGTTTTTAGTTTAGTTTACTTTAGGTTACTTTAGTTTAGCTTAGTTTACTTTATTTTAACTTTACGTAGCTTAGTTTAGTTTACTTAAGCTTAGTTTAGTTTAGGTTAGTTTACTTTATCTTACTTAAGTTTACTTTAGCTTACCTTTGTTTAGCTTAGCTTTACGTAGCTTAGTTTAGTTTACTTTAGCTTAGTTTATTTTAGTTTACTTTATTTTAGTTTACTTTAGTTTGGCTTTACGTAGTTTAGTTTACTTTAGCTTAGTTTAGTTCAGCATAGTTTAGTTAAAATAAACCCAAACCAATTTACAAACTGTCCTTTCACAATAAAAGGCAAATAAACACATAAGTAAAAACAAATATAAACAACCAAACATGTATACTTGTACTAATGTTCTGCCTGTTACTAAATGTTTGGTGTATTTTTAGATCCACTGTGGTCTGTACATGTTGTTGATAATAAGCTCCTGTTTTGTTTATTTTGTGTTCTCCTATTTTATTTTAGTAAATTTCTTCTTATTCTCGTCATAGTATTTAGTTGTTTTTTTTTAATTCTTGTTTCATTTTATTTATTATTTAATGCATATATAAACCCAGTGTGTCCATCCACTGTCGTTGATCCAACTCCATGGGTTTTGTTGGTGAATCAATGCATGTAGAAGATGACGGTGTTTCCGTGGTAACTACGGAGGCTCTGAATATCCAAATATGGTCATATCGGAGGGTCATGAAAAGATGAAGAAGTGAATTTTGGTTTTTGAGGGTTATCAGACTAAATACAGGGTTCTGGATGGAATGAAATGAACTCATTTTTCCAGTATTTTACTCATTTTCTCCTCACATTAGAAGTGTTTGTTCACTTTTACATCATATTTCAAAGTTTTTGGGTTAATTTTTGGCTTATTTTTCAAGTATTTTGCTCATTTCGTATTAATTGGACAAGTTTTTGAACATTTTCTCCTATGAATAATTTCAGTCCAACTGTATTTTACATCAGTTATTTCCATGTATTGATAGAATTAGTGAATCAACAGGTGTGAAACCGTTTACATCAAATATTTGGGTCTTTATGGGTTAAGAACTCTTTTTAAAGTGTATATTTGTATATTATTCAGAATGGTTTCATCATGAAAACAGGAATATTGTGCACTTCACTGTTGTTTCCTCCATAATTTAAGCCTCAGGTGCTGATAAAATGTGCAGAAAACAGCAGATGGTTGGACTGTTTTAGTCCCAGACAGATGAAAAACACTGCACCGTTAGCCTTGTAGCACAACTGTGGAACACATACATACAGAAAATAACAATACACTAGTAAAAGATTTACATTTACTAACTATCCTTTAACAATAACGTGTAAATAACCTGATATTATTAAAGAAAGTTAGTGTAATTGTACCAATATTCAACCTTTCACTAAATGTTCCATGCATTTTTAGATCCACTGCGTCTAAGTTGTGTTGATAATAAGCTGAGACACAATTTTGTAGAAAATGCTCTTATTTTAGTTCCAAACTCCAAATGGTTTGTGTAATATTGTGTTAAATGCACATATATAAACGATAAACAGAGGTGTAACATTATTCAAATTGCACTTATTTTTCTTAAGAAATGTCTTTTTTTTGTTTTGGTTAATCTCATTTCTTTGTGGCAGGATAGTTTGTTTTCATATTTTCGTAATTTAAATGTTTTTTGCACTAAAACAAAGCGACCGTAACGTACGTTTATGATGCGCTTCTGTAAAACCTACAACAAATGTACAATGTCAGACAAGTCTGGAAGTTCTTGAACAGTTTCAAATGAGCAGTGGTTCATTATTTAATAAATACTGCACCAGGAGCTCAATAACTGTGATAGTTTTAGATTTGCAGCACTTCATAGTTAGTTTTTTGTTACTTGAGCAAAAGTTCAATCATCATCTTTCAGCCTTTTGTTGTTCACGTCTGAGAGGAAACAGAATTACATCAAGTTCTGTGGAAAATCTCCCCCATGACGGAGCTTCTGTCCAGTCCCAGGTGTTACATTCATGACTGAAAGCCCAACACTGATGAGACGTGGATCTGATGTTTTCACTTTTTAGTCTTTGGACCAGTTTGGAATTAATTTGAGGTTTTTGTGCAGAAGGAGATCTTTAGTAAAACAAAGGTGGTTTTACTGAATCACATTACAAATAAGACCATGTAGCTAATAGTAATATAATATCTGTAAACATGTACATCATATAAACCATCCAAGTTCACTTTCACTTTGTCCCATCTTTATCTCCAGAGCTCCTGAACCCACCATGTCCTCCACATACAGGTGTAGGACATTTCACAAAAAATTTAAGGCGATGTCTACTGCTCCAGTACAGTGGCACAAAATATGGGTTTGTCTATTACCACTATGATTCTGTTGGGTGTTTTCCTACCACAGTACTGTGCTCATATATGGAGTATACACCCACAGCACTGTGCTCATATATGGAGTATACACCCACAGTACTGTGCTCATATATGGAGTATACACCCACAGTACTGTGCTCATATATG
>JAQQZY010000005.1:2921357-2932304 GCA_030068375.1 Ostorhinchus rueppellii
TGGCTAATCCTATTTTTTAGCTTTAACCATGAAATACCACTGCCATGTGGAGATTTTCATGAGGGGGCGGGGCTTAGTTTCCTGTACCAAGATGGCCGCCACAGTTGGACGTTTCAGCTTGAGGAAACCACTGACGATGCCCCCTCTAGTGTTTATTTATCTCTGTGGGTGTGAATACAATCAGTGGAACTCTGGTGTGGACCAAACAAGCAGACCCACCTGAGGAGGTGGTCTGGAGCGGTTCCTATTGAACCCTGGTGCGGTTCATTATAAGTGTGAAAGCTGCCAGACTTCAATCCGACCCAGATGCAAAAATCCACCGTTTTGGATTTGACAGGCTCCGGTCAAATCGCCAACAATAAACTAATCTTCATCTCCAAACATCTGACCTGTTCTGTCTGAACAGTAGACCTGTTGCTCTTTTGCTGCATGTCTTCATTGTTGCAAAATTACAAGCATGATATTGTCAGTCATGTTGCATCAAAGGTCTTGATGCTGGAACATTTGTGTAAACAGTTGTAACTGTTTAAACCATATTGTTATAAGGAGAACCAGAACAGCAGAGTGCCCATCGTTTACTCGGACCTACTGTCACTTTTGGACTTCCTGCTTTATTCCCGCTCACATGTTTACTGTCCAGTGGTTGAACGACCTTAACACATGTGGTTTTGTTTATTAATTCTAGTCCTGTTGCTATTAATCACAATGTGAAAGCGAACCGCACTAAAAATAAATAAATTTTTAGAAAGTTGGTCCAAGTGAACTAACGGACCTTCCTGGTGTGAATACAGCCCCAGTTTCAGCTTCAGGGCAAAGCTGAAACGGGCTAATAGTTGGCATGAGGACTCGGAAATAATAGGTGAGAACAGCTGCTGCTCAGAGAAGGTCATGTGATGTCCGTCATTGTAGGTCAAGGCCTGCTGATGGGTTCCTGCTCCTAGTTTAACCCTTTGAAGCCTACATGTGTCTCCAGTGGCACATTTTGTATTGAGTCAATTTACTGCAACTCCTGGACGGTTCGTTTCCTTTCTATTGGTCTATAACGCATTAGGGTAGAGGTCTGTTGGGTGAAGGGGGGGGGGGGTGGAAGTGGGTGGAGCAGAGAGCAGCAGAGTGCAGTCAGTGATAGAGAAATGGAAGATTTTTATTACTTTAGGCAGTGTTTTTGCAGTGAATTGTTGTGATGGTGCTAGTACTGTTTTGGAGTCTTCTAGTGTATACTGGTCGAGTTTTGCTGCCTTTGTACAGAATTATACCATTAAGGAAATAAGTCATGTGTTGTATAAATATGAGAAGGGGGTGGGATTTAATCAGTTTTCTTCTTCCCACTCCTTTTTGAGCAGCACATTGAATTTGATTTGACTAATGTACATAGAAACTATTGTCTATCACCTTTATTATTAATGTATTTGCTCTGATATTAGTTCCTTGTACATAAAAGATGTTTGTTTGTTTTCTTCCTTCTGCTCAAAATGAGTGAATGTTTTGCACTGAAATGTTTGAGCACATGGAAAATTGTTGAGTTGGTTTCTGTAATCTTTCATCATGAACATTAACAATTTTTCATAATTGATAAAAATTTGATTCTTTTTTGCTATAACATACTGTTTTAAGCATTCATTACATACATGATGATGATCATGGTTGGTGAGATATTAAAAGTTAAGGTCTGTGAAAAAACATGCAAAAATATGGGGAAAATAACATTTTCTGACAATCTACATAAAGGATTCTGTTCATAGTGGTAGTTAAAGGGTTAACACATGTTCTGCGGTGCTCCAGGTCTTAATTGTTCAGGACATCAGAGCGTTTTCTTAGATCCACCACATGAAGCTGTGTTCATCTGTAAAACTCTAAAATACAGACTTATGTAAATGGAATCTGTGGAGTCGAGTGAATGGTCCGAGCTGAAAACGGAGACAAAGAAAGTGTAATAGTTGACATCTTGTGACTCGCTCATGTCTGAGCAGCTCTATTAGTTTCCCACAATCCTCTGGGATGGATGTGACCTGGTGATGGGAAGGAGCAGAGCTAAATATGGAGTTATAAGCGCGTATACGTGTCCAATATCTCAGATCTTTCCTTTTTCTTTTGTCCCTCGTCTTATCTGGGTCAGATGCGACCAGAGGGAGGGAGGGATGAGGAAGAGGAAGGAGGAGGGAGGATGATGATGATGATATCACTGCAGGCCAATGGGGACACACAAATCCTGATAAAGACCCAATTTAGAGGATTCTGCCCTAAAAGGATGGAACAGATTAATATGTACATTTATTAATGTGAGAGGAAATATTTACAGCCTGTGATGTGTCGCATTCAGACTGGGGTTCAGAAGGCTTTTATTCAGCCTGGTCTGTCTGTTCCATCTGAATTCCGTTGTTGTTGTTGTGTTCATATTATGTCAGTGGTTCCTTTCACTGGGTTGGATGTATCAGACTCCATTTAACTGTTGAAGCTGACGTGGTAGAAGGAACAAAATGATCCACGTTAGGACCTGAGTGACTGTCCACGGTCACATTAATGTGGTTACTGTGGACTTTGTATTTTCTGTTTCCTGTGTTTTAACATAACTGACTGATCCATAGGATTTTAACATCATTACTGACTCACATGTCCTTTACCTACATTAGATTCATGAATACTGGCTGCTCTATAACTGGGCCAGCATGGACGGTTTCTGTTCAGCAGTTCACGACATTCTCCCTTTTTTTTTTTTTTTTTTTTTTTTTTTTTTTTTTTTTTTTATGTTTGTGTTCTGATGATAGCATGAAGCTCTGCCATGAGTAAACACTGAAAAAGTCAAGAATGAACAAAACGAACCCCAAAATGAAGATATAAAGGGCAAAACAATCTATGAAAAGGACAAATGAACACGTTAAGAGCGAAAGAATTCATGAGGACAAAAATGAACAAAACAAGCTCCGAAATAAACTAAAAGAATGATGAACAAAATGTCAATGCAATGACAAAATAAGTAACGATGTGTAACGTAATTAATAGAATACCATGAGTGTGGTACCATGGCTTTGTTTGTTTTTTATTGTAACAGTGATGACTGGGGCAGAGCAGCTACACCTGCTGCTGCTGCCGTTTATATCTTGCGGTCTTCTTCTTTCTTCCTCCTTTCTTCCCATGGTATATATGGACTGGCAGGTAAAGATGAGAGCGTGAAAATTATAACTTTCAGAAACTTTTTTTTTTTTTTTTTATTCCAAAACACTTTGCATTAAACTCATGGTATTATAAACTGGGATGATGTGGATATAAACTGACCTTTAACCAGTTCACAGGGTTCAGCTGTGATTTACCTCAGACTTTGTCCAGGATCCTTTTACCTCTTCTTCTTTTTACTGAAGCCCAATGATCAGTCATGCTTTAAATATCACAAAGGTGGTGATTGACTCTGTCCAGGGTTTTAGCCTCACAGGAAGATGAAAGAGAAAACTATCATTATGGCAGATCAGATGGAATATGAATGAGTTTATTCAATGCCTGAGTGGATTTGACCGTTATCACTGTGTTCACATGAATTCTTAGGGTTGTAAAGCAGTTTGAGCCTCATTTTAAGCTCAGCCTTGGCACTGTTCAGGAGTCTGGGATAAAAAAAAGATATAAAATATAGAAGCAGAATTCATACCTGTGAGAACGCTGACTGGCAAACTGCACAAGGTCAGGGTTTAGTGCTTTAATTAGTATGTGTGAGAGTTGGTGGACAGAGGACGCCACAGGGTTTAGAGCATCTTTTAAGTCTGTACGGTTTTATTGGCTCACTGGCCCATGGGTCATGAGCTGCTGTGACCGACGGTGTCATCACTGGCCTTTTTTTCAAACATCTTCTCTGAAACTACTGGTTGGATTCATTTCTATTTTTGTTTCTTCAAAGTTTGTTCACAGTTTAGAGCAGTGTTTTCCAACTGTTTTTGAGCCATAGCACAGATTTTACATTAGAAAAATCACAAGGCACACCACCAAAGTATATTTAATGAAACCTAACACTAGTCTAGCCTCAATTTACTTCAATGTGAAACCTGTGCCTGTTTAGTTGACCAAAAAGCTCAACAGCTCAGTCTTTTGTTTTTTTTTTTTGGGCATATCAGGGGTGCACAGGCCATTTGGAACAAGAAAGCTGGGAGGGGTGAGTCAGTGACCCCTCGGACAGACCCCCTGATTGAGGTCCATTGTCTAATAGTGTGGGAGGCATATCCCCCCGCCCCAACCCAATACCCGGGGTTTGTGGGTAACTCGCTAATCCCTGCATCACTAGTGGGGGGGTTTATCAACTGAACGCAGCAGTTGACTTTTCTTTTGCAAAGGGCAACAGGAAACCACTGTAGAGTGGATCATTGGTGCTTGCAGTCGTCTATATCCCGCTGTTTGGTACTGTAAGCAATCAGGTGAAACTGGATAATCTTCCACGGCACACCTGAGGATGTCTTGCGGCACACTAATGTGCCACGGCGTGCTGGTTGGGAAACGCTGGTTTAGAGAAATTTGGATTTTTTTATTTTTTTTACAATTTAAAAAAAAAAAAAAAAAAAAAATCTTCGTCTCGTTTCTTTATCTTTTCTGCTTCTTAAACTATTAAAATTGACAGTAAACTTGATCCTAGCTGAGAAGTAGAACAGTATGTGACTGGGAGCTATTTTATTTTATCGTATTTTGCTTTTTTTTTTATTATTTATTTTTTTTTTTATGATGTTGCTTTTCAAGTCTTTCTCTGTAAATTGGTTTCTGGGACGAAAAGGGCAGAAAAAATAAAATCAGTCTTCTTTCTGCTCACTTTCATTCTAGTACAGAGTGTTTGTATTTCTATTTGGTTTTGTTTTTTACAATGAATGAAATGAAGAATGAAATGAAACATGTGACAAGGGACACAGTTTACATAATCTTTACTAAATACAAGTATTCTAAATAACCACAACATTTTAAAATATTTACCTACTGACCTAAAACTGATTAATTTCCTTTTTTCCTGAGTCCTATTGTAGCGGCATAATGCAACATTCTCAGATAATCCTATAGTCAAACATGATTTGTAGATCAGCCATGTGGGGTCTGGAGTTAGGCATATATTAAGGTAGCTCTGCTTGTTCATGTGGGTTTTTTTTTCTTTGCTTCTACTGGTCCATATGTTAATGATTTATAGCATGTACATGTTCCACTTATCATGGGAACTCCTATTAATTACTGATAGAAGTAAAATATGAAGTTTAATTGAATTGAGTGTTTTTCACGTCCACATCCTGAAGTCCATGTGATGTTCTAAATGGAATAGAAGACTTTATTGTCTCACCCAAATGGTGACAGAAATGTCTTTGACATGGCTCACAACACATCCATAAGATCATGATAAAAGCAAACGCATACTTTAAAAATAAATTAAAACATAACTTACAGCATGTGACCAGTGTAGTGTTGAAAATAGGTGCATGTTGAAGAGGTTAATGTTCTATTTCAAGGAGTTCAGAATGGTTATGGCAGATGGAATGAAAGATTGTTTTCCAGGGGTTTTTCCGGGCCAGTGGGACTTGATACCTCCTGCCTGATGGCAGTAGCTGGAATGATTGGTGAAGGGGGTGAGTGGGGTCCTCTGTGATCAGAGTGGGTGTAAAGTTCAGACAAGGGGGTGTGTACTGAACCACATATTTTGCTGGCCTGGCTTATTACACAGGAGAGTCTGGTGGTTTGGTGGTGATCAGATTGTACCAGGATGAGATGTTGAATGTGAGAAGGGATTCAATGAGTGAACGGTAAACCATGGTTAAAATGTCTTTGCTGATGTTGAAGTCCTTAGATTCCTCAGTAGCAGAGGCGCTGTTGTGGTTTTTCTTCATATATGGAGTCTGTGAAGGATAATACAGGGGCCATTTCAGTCCCCAGGTATTTAAGACTGAACCTGCTCTACCACCTGCCCCTGGATGGTGATGGGCTGGAGCACTGCTGTGTTAATGTTGTCTTGCTTTTGCCTCCACAGCACAGCTCCTTGGTTTTGGTAACATTCAGCTACAGTGAGTTCTCAGTGAGTGTTTGGACTGCCTGTTGGTACTGGACAGAGCATTAGAGTCAGTCATGTGGGCCACCAAGGCCATGTCATCTGCGTTTTTAAAAAGTGTCATTCCTCCGGGGCCTCCAATCTGGCCCCGCTGGAGGTTAAATATTCACATTTTAGGCCTGATTCCTGCCAGACCACTGGAGGATGGTTTGATCGACGTTCAGCCCAGGTTATGTTTAAAGTTTAAAACGGTTCATGGATCGAATGTGGATTTGAAACACTTTGACTGATCAGGATCTGGAATGCTCTGATTTTGGGCTGCTGGATTATGGGGGAAAAATCAATATTGCGACTATTCAATTAATTTTGAGGTTCACAATGGATTTATTCAGCATTTTTCGCTCTCAAAACATTGATTCTTTATGCAAAACATTCAAATTGAAAATAAATTTTGGCTACAAATATGTACTTTAAAGCTGTTTTGGAATGGAATTTATTGTGCATACACGTCTTTCAGAAATTGTAATGGAAAATGAATTGTTTCAACTTTGAGTTTTGGGATCATTTGACAACAAAATTGAAATTGTGTTCAAAATTTGAATTGCACAGCCCTACTCTGAATCTTCATTGGTTGAATGTTCTGTTTCTTTCCTCCATTGTGACTGAATATTTTGGTTATGGATGAATTATTTTAGGCTGTGTGAAACTTTTTTTTTTTGTTTTTTTTTTAATTCAATTTTATTATTTGTGTGTTATGTTACTCAAAAGTAAAAGCATCAATAGTCAAACCTAAATAAAATCCTCAATAGTTCTCTAAAAGCACCTTCACTTGTTGTCTTCGTCTTCAACTCAAAGTTAAAATGTGTGAATTCTTCAGAGGGAAGTTGTGACTTTGTTTTCAGGCTGTTCTTGGTTTAATCAGGACGCAGCTCGATGCAAAGCAGTGACCTTTTCACCAAAGAAGAAATGTTCACATCTGCGTTTCATATTCATGAGCTGAGTTAACATGGCCCTGTTCTTTATGTGACATGGTTTATTAATGGACATGAAGCTGCGTTTCCTCACGTAATGATCCGTGTCTTTCTGCAGTTAAAAAGACGTGTGCAGAGGTGGACTTCGTGTGTCGTAATGGACAGTGTGTCCCAAAGAGGTGGCACTGCGACGGCGAACCAGACTGCGAGGACGGATCCGACGAGAGCATGGAGATCTGCCGTGAGTAAACACCGAAATAAGTCAAGAATGAACTAAATGCCACATTAAATGAGAGAATGAACAAACTAGAGATGCAATGACAAAATAAGAAAATGTGTAAAGTAATCCAAGAAAAGGACAAAAAGAACATGTTAAGAGCAAAACAAAACTAGCACCAAAATGAACATAAAGGGCAAAAGAATCTATGAAAAGAGCAAAAATGAACAAAACAACAATATTAACAGAATACCATGTTAAATGGGAGAATAATGAACAAAATAGACGCAGTGGCAAAATTTATGAAAAGGACAAATGAACACGTAAAGAGCAAAAGAATCCATGAAAAGGACAAAAAAATTAACACCAAATTCAACTAAATATCATATTAAATGAGAGAATAATGAACAAAATGTAGATCCAATGACACAATAAGTAACAATGTATAAAGTGGTCCATGTAAAGGACAAAAATGAACAAAACAAGCAGCAAAATTAACAAAATGGCATATTGGATGAAGGATTAATGATTGAAATGAATAATGAAAATTCTCTAAATTAAATTAATGAACAAAACTCTACATTTGCAGTAACCCAAACAAATTAGTCTATACAGTGGCAACACAAATTGCAAAATGAATGAACAAAGTAATAAATTAAAGCATAAAAATGAATAAAACGAGCACCTGTATTAACAAAATAACATTAAATGGAAGAATAACGAACAAAACATCTATGAAATGACAAAATGAGCAACAAAATAATCCACAAAGGATAGAATAAACACAAAAAGCACCAAATGAAATCAAATCGCATATTAAATGAAGGATTAGAGAATGAATTGAGCTAAATGAACCAAACTGTACAACATTGTGTCTGGACGGTACATTCTGTTCAGTTTCTAAGGAAATAAACTT
The DNA here is from genome assembly GCA_030068375.1 of Ostorhinchus rueppellii. Classification (NCBI taxonomy): domain Eukaryota; kingdom Metazoa; phylum Chordata; class Actinopteri; order Kurtiformes; family Apogonidae; genus Ostorhinchus; species Ostorhinchus rueppellii. The sequence goes on from JAQQZY010000005.1 coordinate 2,929,454, forward strand.
TTGAGACGTTTTGGACAAAAGTGTTGAATTCATCACCTGCAGAACAAGTAGAACACATGTATAGTTTTACCTTCAGTGCTGTGACTTTTAGTTTCTCACTTTTGTTTCCTGACAATGAGTTCAATGTCTGCACAGACATTTACCTCCAGAAACATTTACACTGACAGATTTTGCTGAAAAATGCAAGTTTTTCTCTGGTTTTGATGTAGTAATCTTTGAATTTACTCTGAACTTTAATGAACGTGTACAGGATCTGTGAATTTAATACAGAATAGATGATTTACACTGAAATGGAAAAAGCAGTAGATAATATTGTAATAAATGAGGATAGATTATGTTAAAAGTAGAAAAAATTATTTGGAAGTTGCCAGAATAAATAAGAGGAAAAACACAATTATCAACAAAATGAACATAAAATGATCTGAATAACAAATTAAAGTAAGATGAACAAAATAATCCAAAAAACTAACAAAACTGATGAAATGAAGGAAAATGTAGGAAAATACATAATTTACACTGAAATTGATATTAGATGGTGATACATCCCTTATTTATTTTATCTCTGCATTAAAAATTTTATAAGTCGCCACAAAATAGTTGAATAGTTCAGTTAATATGTTTACTGAAGTCACTGTATTCTGAAAGAAAATGCAATATATGGACAAAAGTCTGTGGACACGTTGGATCCAGGTGTCTTTTCTAACAGGGTCTGGGATAAAAACAATGACTGTTATAGTTTATATTATGGGATACATGTCATTACATTGGTTAGTTTGGGTTCAATTGTTATCTTTTTCCAAAATGCCTCGGTTGGTTTGGACTGAATTTATATTGGCTTTTTTTTTTTAATCTACGACTCTGATTTTAAATGTTTTTCCTCTAAATTTCTAAAATATTTTTCTTGCTTTGACTGAATAATTTTCTTCCACGTCTAACCATCTACTTTCATCACGTCTGAGGAAGAAAAATCTACCATTAAACTTTAAGGAAATATTATAGTTTTATAAACTATTGGGACACATCTGCTGTAAGACATCCCATAAAAACACAAATATTTCCTTAAACTTCAGTGTTCGATTTTTCTTCAGTCTGATGTGATGGAAGTCGATGGTTAGATGTGAAAGAAAGTTTGTATTTAGTCAGAACAGGAAGAATATTGAAAAAAATCATAAACATTTAACTTTGACTAACCCTTTATATTTATCCCATAATATAAATGATATTCTGACATTATTTTTTTGCATCTCTGTTGGAAAACACCTGGATTCAACGTGTCCACATACTTTTGTCCATATAGTGAATAATAACCGTTGAATCCACATGATCAGTGAACTAAACAGATGACTCACTGAAAAATGTTGGTAAAATAATGAAAGGTGATGAATCCCTTCAGACAAATCAATGTGGAGGTGGTGTCAGTAACGGTTCGAGGTCTTCAGGAGTTCATGAAACTGAAAAATATAAACAGGAAGTGCTGTTCGTTGAGGTCATCGGTTCTGGAGTCTTTCCATTTGCGTCGGTTTTCCAGTTGGAGTGGATCCGTGACTGTTGGCGTGTTTTGTTTTTTTTTTTCTTTTTTTTTTGTATCTGATGCAGAAACTGTTAGACACTTAAAAGCAGCGAAGGGCCGTCCCCTGTGGGCGTCGCTGTCAAAGAAATAAGAGACTGAAACGGGACTAAAGGAAGACGCTGAGCTCTGACTGGTGGAAGTCGACAAGGTGCCTCTGACTCAAACGCATGAAGGGGTTTCATCCCAAAGTCGCTTTTTAATGAGACAAACGCGTCCTCGGCGCCGGCGGAAAGACAAACTGACTGTGGCATCTCCTCAGGTGGACATGACGAAGGCGCTTCATCAAACACTGAAAGATTTAAGCACCATTTTAACTGGACTGACCCTGAACACACCATGAGCACATGATGGCAACCCACAGAGGTTCAATATGGTTTGGACTAAGGATGCAAATTATTGATCGTCTATTAATCATTAGTTTGTTGGCCTTAAGGCTTGATTAACAATTGATAAATGGGGATTTTCCCGACTACCTGAATTTCTGAATATTTTTAAAAGGAGGCTCAAGACTTTTGTAGTCTGGCTTTTAACTGATTATGCTGAGTTTTTATATTTCACTGTTTAAGATACTTTTAAAATTTATCTGCCTTTTATTATTTTTAACGATTCTTAGACTTTTTTTTTTTTTTTTTTTTACTGTTTTTAGCTCCAGCGTTTTCTCATGGGGGCCCTCCACACAGGGAGTCATGTTGTCTGCCCACAGGGTCGTCGTCATGGGGATCCCTCCTGCCCAGAGGACTGGGGGGCTCTGCATCTACAGAGCCTGCCCTGGTCTGGTGGGTCTGTGGTGGGTCTGTGGCGGTACTCCCAGTGGTTACAGGCTGTGATGCCTCCCTGTGTGGATGGATACCCACTGGTGGCCTTTCCTCACCCTTTTAACTTTAATTTTAGTGCCAAGCCATTTTATCAAGTTGTGTGCGTTTTTAATTGTGTGCGTTTGTGTGGAGGGATGTGCTTTTATTATTATTATGGTGGTTGTCATTAATACTATTACTATCTTGTCTTTTTTTTTTTCGTGTGAAGGACTTTGGGTGGCAAATTTTTGCTTAGTGCTATATAAATAAAGATTGATAGTTTGTTGGCCTTAAGGCTTGACTCACAATTAATTGATAAATGGGCATTTTCCTGACAACCTGAATTTCTGGTGTATTTACCTCCGCCAAGGAGGTTGTGTTTTCATCAGTGTCTGTCTGTTAGCAAGATGACTCAAAAAGTTATGGATGGATTTTGATGAAATGTTCAGGATATGTCCGCTCTGGGTCAAGGAAGAGATGATTAAAT
>JAQQZY010000005.1:2957518-2972407 GCA_030068375.1 Ostorhinchus rueppellii
TGAACACAGACTATCAACTGGATCCAAATGAACCAAAGAACCAAACAGAACCAGAACAACATGGACACACTGATCTACAACAAATACAATATATGAACACATGGAAAATAGAAGAAAGTTTATTTACACAAACTCAGTTATGCACATTTGCAGTTTTTTCATAATAAACTTAAAAAATTCAAGTCTGTTAATTTTTTAACTATAACGCACTGTTTCAAGTATTTATTACATAAAATAATGACTAATATGGGCGGCTGTGGCTCAGTTGGTAGTGCGGGTCGTCCAATGACCAAAGGGTTGGAGGTTTGAATCCTGGCTCAGTCTGTCCACGTGTTGAGGTGTCCTTGGGCAAGACGCTGACTTGTTCCCAGTAGGGCCTGAGGCAGCGCCTTGCTTGGCATCAGCCACCTACTGGTGTGAGTGTGTGTGTGTGAGAGAGAATAGGTGAATGTGAGACTTTAAAGCGCTATGAAGGTGAAGAAAATGTGCTGTATAAGTGCAGACCATTTAATGAACAGATATTGAAAGTGAAGTTCTTCAAAAAAAAGTTGCAAAAGAATTGGGAAAAACATTTTCTGGCCTTGATTGTAAAAACAACATAAATCTATTCCTGTTATAATGGTAGTAAATGAATAAATCTAATTGCACACTGTCATAGTTTCATTGTTTCGGTGTCAGGTTTGGTAGAGCACTCCCTCGTTTCAAACTGATCATGGATGGAAATGCTAATGACTGAAGCTGATTTACTATTGTTTTTATTCTTTCTTTGCATCTTAGTCATGTCCCTGTTGAACTTTTTGCCTAATTGCTGTTCTATGGTACTGACGGGTGAATGTTTTTGTAGCGGTCATATTGCTGTGAATGACTTGCATTTGTTTGTTCCCTAATTGTTTGGACATTCAAGAAGGCAGGGGAACTGAACTGAAATGCTGTTCAGGGCTTAATAAAGTAGTCTGAATCTCACTAATGCTAATGTGAGTCCTCTGTCCTCTCAGCACCGTTCTGGACAAACGAGGGGATGGTGGAGACATGGGCACGTACAGCAAAGTGATCGACAACGTCCAGACTCCAGTGGGCATCGCAGTGGACTGGATCTATAAGAACCTGTATTGGTCTGACCTGGCCACCAAAACCATCTCTGTGTCCAACTTTAATGGCACCAAACAGAAGATTCTGTTCAACCGCGGCCTCAAAGAACCCGCCTCCATCGCTGTGGATCCGTTATCAGGGTGAGTCAAACATACGGCCTGTGGACCAAAACCACAGGCCGGACCAAAGGGTCCAGTCCGAATTTCTCGAAATAATAAGTACAAACTTTTCTTTTTTCAGTGTTTTTTAAAAAAAAAAAAAAAAAAAAATTGCCAGTTTTATAAACTATCCTTTCACGAAAAATGTGAACAAATGAGCCTGAAATCAAAAAAGAAATGAGTGTAATTTTAATATTTTAATGTTTCTCATTTTTCTTTTTTCTTGTGCAGGTTTTGTTTTGGTTGTTTTTGTAAATATATTTTCTTTTGTTCATGTTTCTCAAAATAACTACATATTTTGTGTATTTGTAGATCCAGTGTGATCTGTCAGCATTAATGTACATGTGTAAATGATAAAACTGAGGCAGAATTTTAGATAAAATGACTTATTTTTCTTAAGAAATTTCAGGTTCCCATTTTTTTTAAGGATTGTTTTCAGATGTAAACATTTTCCTCATGTCATTTTTCTTTTTTCACTCTTGATATAAACAAAATTTTCCAGTTGACATTATTTATAAGCTTTTCTATTTTTTATTAGGTTTTATGTCTCCCCCCCGGTCAGACGGTGGTTTTTTTAGTTGTAAAATAAAACCGTGCTGACCCATGTTTGTCCTCAGGTTCCTGTACTGGTCTGACTGGGGCGAACCCGCCAAAATAGAGAAATCTGGAATGAACGGAGTGGACAGACAGGTTCTGGTGGCGACGGACATCCAGTGGCCCAACGGAATCACTCTAGGTAAAATAAAAAACACAACGATAAACATGGAATCTGAAACTAGTAAATGAATACATTTGAGCCTCATGGTGGCGCTGCAGGACAAACCAGGCATCACTGAAGTAAATGAAGTATTTGTCACTGATAATAAAGCATTGACCTTATTTTTGTCCATTAAGTGTTTGTGCAGCAAAAACTGAACTTATGCTTTTACAAACGGGTAAGGTTTGTTCAAGCATGTTTGGAGATGGATTGACTTTATTTATCCCAAACTGGGAAATTACAGTGTAGCAGCACCAGCATGGTACATGTTCAATAACAATTGTATATATGGAATAACCTTCCAGAACACACAAAACATTCAGACTCTGTTACTACCTTCAAATTCCAGCTTAAGATGTATACATTCAGACAGGTCCACTCAATTCCATAGTTTCACTTTTATCTGCTGCCGTTGTATGTACCTGTGGGTTTTTATATACACATGTATGTGCAATTTTAATTGTTTTATTAATTTTAACAACTTTGTACAGTGACCTTGAGATGATGATGATGATGATGATGATGATGATGATGATGATGATGATGATAGTAGTTATTATTACTTTATCACAGCAAACATGAATACATGGAAATATAACATAAGTGCAAAGACTGTATACTATAAACCAGGGGTGGGCGATCCTGGTCCTCGAGGGCCCGTATCCTGCATGTTTTAGATGTGTCCCTCTTCCAACACACCTGATTCAAATGATGAGCCAATCGTCAAGCTCTGCAGAAGCCTGATGACTGTCAAGTGTGCTGGAAGAGGGAAATGCGTGAAACATGCAGGATAGTGTTTATTACAATGGTCTACATTTAAATAAATCTTCCAAGTTTAAATGCGTTAAATCTTACATAATTTAGATGAATTGAAACCATATGACCAAAGTGTTGGTGCTTTTTTGTGTATATAATATTGTTCCACACATGTATATTGGTTTATGTCCATTTATCCAATAGGTTTCTAGACGCTCCAGTCCAAAGAATATATAATCGGAATGTATTATAATGTACAGACAGTTTCCAAGTAGATCTGGTAGCTCTGACCCAATCCTTTAAATTCACTTTGTATTCTGGAGGTTTTCAGTCATAGATCATTGTAATCAGTACTGGTGTCCCACAGGGCTGCATGTGGGCACCACTGTGGTTGTCGAATTGTGAATTATTTGCAAATTCACTTTTTATTGAGGTTTTTAACTCGTAGATGAGTATAATCGGAACTAACTTCCTCTGTATCACTGCAGATTAATCGTCCAGATCAAGGTTTCAAATCATCCATTGTTTTAGATAAAATGAACTTTACCAAATTTGGTTAAGTTTCACAATTTTTATTACCCCCGCCCTCCAAAGGGGAGGCAAGGGGTACTGTTTTTGGTTGGGTTTGTTTAATACTCTAGCAGCAAAACTATTGGTTGAATTCATGCCAAATTTGGTTTATAGATATCCAGTGACCCAGAAGAGATCCATTTACATTTTAGGAAGAGTAGGTCAGTTTAATTTAATGAATTTTTTTTTAAATATTATTTTTTTTCCAATTTACTTGTAATTGGAAAAATTTCAGGTCTTTTAAAACATCAATTTTGTTTAAATGTATTTCAATCTTGGCACACATAAAGAGGCAATTGATATGTTGACATCAGCACACGCACAGACGTGGTGACGTGTGAGGGGTGGGGTTTGTTGTGCCTGAAACCACTTGTTCTGGAGGTTTTCTCCTTTATAGACCAATATAATCAGTACTGGTGTCCCACAGGGCTGCGTGTTGGCACTGTTGCCATTTTCTCTGTATTTAAATGATTTGCAAATTCACTTTTATTCTGAAGGTTTTATTGTCTAATCCGTATTGTTCGTTATATCTACACAAGTCCTTCTCCATCGTGTGTCAAGGCGTCTTCACTTCCTGTTTGAGTCGCTGTGACCTTATGATGCAAAATCTTCTATTTCTGAAGCTGCTGCTGTTGGTGATGGATGATATGTACGTTTTCAGCTGCAGTTGAACCCAGGTTACATCCAGGCTTTTATTTCCTGGCGCTGCGTAACGTGCTGTAAACCCAGTGTAGTTATCGTCTCGGTGTAAAACCCCCATGAGACAAAGCAATCGATTTGTCCCCGCTAATAAAATGTTTTATTGATTTTTATATTCTTCTCTCCCACTTATCTTCGCCCTCCACATTTCCCCCTTGTCCTTTCACCCTCGTCTACCCTGATCTTCGTTCCAGCCTTTTAACGCTCACATGTCCCCTCCCTTCGTCTAATTCCCGTCCTCTTCCTCTCCACAGATCTGATCAAAGGGAGGCTGTACTGGGTCGACTCCAAACTGCACATGCTCTGTAGCGTTGACCTGAACGGAGACAACAGGAAGAAGGTGCTCCAGTCTGCGGATTTCCTGGCTCATCCCTTTGCGCTCACTGTTTTTGAGGTACGGCTGGTGTTGAACTCCCACGGCCGTTGTCGTGAATTGAATATCGAGAGCGCCACTGAGAAACATTGACTAGAGGATGAGTCACTGGCTTTGCAGGAGGTGTTAAAGCTCCAGTAAATGAGTTGGAAAAGTCATCAAGAACAAGACTGTGTAGACACATTGCTTCAACTGGTTCCGTCAGCTCCCCTAGTGGCCACTTGCTTTACTGCAGCTTAATATCAGGGTGTTTACGGATCATTTAAAACATGAATGTCTGAAATTAAGGCCTTCATTCACCTTAAAAACTGATGGTTTATCCTTTAAATTTATCACTCACACACTAGTTTTATTGTCTTTTGTAAATCTTTGTACAGAATTAGTCAAATGTGCAATCGGTGTTGACCCTTTTATCCTAACGGAGATGGGAATGGGCGGAGCTTCCAACCATCATTGGAGCTGAAGGGTGGAGGGGTTCAGGTTTGACCTTGAACATCAGTGACACAGATATTCATGAACAAATGGAGCAATGGATGGAAACACGGTTCAAACTGGTTCAGGTACTGGAAATTAGATGTATTCTGGAGGCTTGTACTGGTACATAAATGTTAACGGTACTGGTGTCCCCCAGGGCTGCATGTTGTCACCACTGCAGTTTGCTCTGTATTTTAAATAATTTGTGAATTCACTTTTATTCTGGAGGTTTGTACTTGTTGACCAGAATAATCAGTACCAACTTCCACCAATGTTGACCTCTGTTAAAACATCGCATCCACGCAGATTAACACGTAAAGAGCCAGAGCTACTTTTACGGCAGTTCCAATGTAAATTTTTCCCTTTATTTAACCTTTCTCAAGTAATTTATGCTTTATTATAATATTATCCACTATATTTTGCATTTTTCCACTGTAAATCATGTATTTTCGTATATTTCATTGAAATGTTCATGAAACTCGAGAGTAAATTTAGATGTTATATTGAAACAGAATTGAAGAAAACGTTACTTTCAGCAAATCTATCATTAACTGAACATAAACCCAGTGTGTCATCCACTGGCATTGATCCAACTCCATGGCGTTTACTGGTGAATCAATGCTATAGAAGATGAGTGTTTCCATGGTAACTATGGAGCCTCTGAATGTCTGAATATGGTCCTATCTGATCATGAAAAGATTAACTGTATTTTACACCAAATATTTCAACAGACTTCAATTTTTAGTTTGTGGTGTATTTTGTAGATGTATTTATGACTTTAATTACTTTGGCTGTTCATTATGTTTATTTTATTTATTCTACTTTTACTTTTTTCACATTTCTTTTATTTGTACTTTTTTTTTTTTATCCACTCACTGCTCCAACTCCATGGGTTTTTTTCTTCCATTTCATCCATTTTGTTTTTTTGGTCTTACTTGTAGTTTTGTCAATATTTTCTTTGTTGTTTTACACATTTTTCTTAATTTTAGTTGCTTTTTTCATTATTTTCTTTATTATTTTGTAAATGTTTCTATTTTTTTGTACATTTTATTTATTTTCGAACATAAACCCAGTGTTCTATCCACTGTCATTGATCCAACTCCATGGGTGAATCAATGTTGAAGATGACTGTGTTGCCATGGTAACTACGGAGCCTCTGAACATCCAAATATGGTCATGTTTTCATGGTCATCAGATATGAAGGACTGTATTTGACACCAGGTATTAAACCGTTTAGATCAGATGGTTTAGGTTAAAGGAGGACGTTTTAAGGGTTTATCATCCAGCTCAGGGGTCATAGAGGTCATCCACTTGGTTGTTGGTTCCAGTCCTCAGACTAAGCCTCACCTCTGCGTCCTGCTGTCTTCTGGGCTAGGGTGAATCCAGTTCATTCTTTGATGCTGTCCCTGGTGCCGACGTCTGAACCACTGGTGTTTCATCCTGTGAATAAATAAACCATGTGTGAGTGTGATCCAGACCAGGACTAACTCCTCTGGTTAATGTTTGACCTGGTGTTGGTGCTAGTTAGTGCTGTGGCGATTTAAACCCAAGGGGACACTCATGGTACATGTGGACGTCTTCTGACGGTGTCCAGTCAAAGTCTGTTGTGTTCTTGTTTTTCCTGTAAAATCAGTATTTTTTTTAGTAGGATTTAATTTGTGTGAAGGGTTCTGTCCACTAACCTGGAGGACTTTTATTGAGGCTGCTGCTTCCAACCATGATTATATCATTAGTTTTTGTTTTTTTTTACAGGGCTGTCATCATTTTGGACCTTTTGAGTTGGGGTGCGCAGCGTCTTTCCTTTTGTTGCTTCTTAGTTTTATGTCTTCGTGTCTTGCAGTCCTTCTAGTTACCATATCATTAGCGTCTTAGTAGAATTGCTGAACGGAGATGGGAGTTTTTTTGTGTGTATACATGATATATTTTAGGGGATTTCATTTTTTTTTTTAATACTTTTTATAGATTAGGTGCATTTTACTTTTTGTGCTTATTAGTGTACATAAGCAGATTTTTTTTTTGTTTTTTTTTTTGTATGCATTTTTAGCATCGTTAGTCTGTTAGTATAATTGCCTAATGGAGATGGGAATTAGATTCTAATGTGTATTATATATTTGTGCATTTCATTACATTTTTTTGTTTATTTTTTTGTTTTTTTACTGTATTTTGTGTATATTGGTGTACTAAAGCATTTTTTTTGTATCTTTTAATGCATTTTTAGTGAATTAACATAATTTTCCTGACGGGTATTTTTTGTGTACTTCAGCATATTTTTTGTACATTTTATTGTATAGTTAGCCTCTTAGTATAATTGCCTAATCCATATCTTTGCCTAAATTGTGATATTTGCGTCACTTTATACTCTTAACACTGCTGCTTCATTTTATGCAAATATCACAATTTGGCCAAAAATATGACTTGGACATTTATAATATTTTGTTAACCATATTTTCCTCAAACGGCTCCATGACCCAAAGCAGATCTAGAGACCATTTGGATGGAAGTCCTGAACCCTGGTGCAGTTTAGGGGGAAGAGTCGAGATCCTTTAGCAGAATATACACTTGTATTTTCAGAGTTTTTTTTTTTGTTTTTTTTTTACCAGGAAAAAACATAAAATGTGTGGTTAAGCCTGGTATTTGTCCTAGATGTTCCAGCCCCACAGTCTCATCATTTGTGACTGTGTTTCCACTGGTCTTAACGTGTATTTGTTCTGTATTTATTCAGTCGAACTCACACCCACTCGCGTAAACCAGTGACTCATTAATTCCGAGTTTCAGTCTGAGCTGGCAGAGTCCGATCCTCCCACACGATCATCACGTCCATCTGATGGACAGGTGGTCTTAGCACCGCAGACAGATGGTCCAATCTGTCCTGTTTAGTTCTACATTAGTTTGTCCAGTGTCGTTCCTCAGTTGAATTTGCATCTGAACCGTTAGATTTCATTCATTGTATTTAATTCAACGACATAGTTTAATTGGTTCCGGTCACTGATCTCCTGGGTTTTTGTTCATCTAGGATCGAGTCTTCTGGACAGACGGCGAGAGCGAGGCCATTTATGGGGCAAATAAGTTCACGGGCTCCGACGTGGTGACACTGGCCAGTAACCTGAACGACCCCCAGGACATCATCGTGTACCACGAGCTCATCCAGCTGTCAGGTACGAGCCTTTAACCCTGTATGTGCCGGTTTGTCCTCCACCCTGACCTGACGTGTGATCATGGATCCGGTTTCGGAAGTTTAAAACGACGTTTTGACTGAAAGCTGGTGTCGACGTTACTTTATTTTCTTTTTCGTATTTTCAAGGTCTTTTTTTATTTCCAATTTTCTAATGTACAACTTGAAGATGGAACTGTCGTATCCAGTTCCTATCCACCCCCCCACCCCAAGTACTGGACCTTAGTTAAATGTATATACAGCCAGACATGATGTACTAGAGTACAAAAATTTATAAACCCCCTATAAATGCATACGTCTGTGTTTCCCACAGGACAGGAATCTATTTGGGGTGGGGGGTGTGACCAAGAAAACTGCACGAGTTGTAACACTTGAACACTTTCGTTGCGTACGGTTACATCATTACTAATGAGCAGAAACGCGATATTTACTATTTACAGTTTAGTTATCGAGTCAGTTTTCTGTTACAGAAATAAAAACCATCATGGTCGACAATGATCCGACAGCACATGAGATCTTTAAGATCTCAAATCGCTGAAATAATTAGTCTGAAATCGTTGAATATAAATGTAAAGTGTAATCCAAGATGTCATTTAAGATTAAATTATAAAAAAATCCCTTAATGGCTTCACATAACTCTGCTTCATGTCTGAAACCCTGCGCTCCATCTGCTGCCGTCACGTCACGGAGGTCAATGTAAAGCTCAAATTACTGTAATTGCACATGATTGTGACGCGGCACTAATGATGATCAGGCGCCATCGCTGACAAGCTGCTCAAATCAGGTTAACATTTAAGGAGCCAAAGCGCCATCACAGCTGCAACTTAATCTCATGTAAGTCTCTTACATCGGACTGTTTTTAATCACACTGGTCCAAATTTAACCCTTAAAGATCTACAACTGTTTTTGGCATGTTGACTTCCAAATGAGTTGTTTTTTTTGTTTTTTTTTGTCTTTCCCAAAGGATTTATCACAAGTTGTTCTATTACCCTCTGTTTTTTGCATTTTCAGTGAGAATTACACATTTTTATACATTTAATTTACATGATCAGATCGACCAGTGGTCTCCGATCCTGGTCCTCGAGGGCCAATATTCTGCAGGTTTTAGATGTTTCCCTCTTCCAGCACACCTGACGGTCATTCTCATTCTTCTGCAGAGCGTGATGATTGGCGCATTTGAATCAGGTGTGTTGGAAGAGGGACAAATCTAAAACATATATTCACTGATCCAACTCCATGGGTTTTACTGGTGAATCAATGTTGGAGAACATTGTTTCCACAGTAACTACGGAGCCTCTGAATTTCCAAATATGGTCATATCTGATGATCGTGAAAAGATGAACTGTAATTGACATCAATTATTTTGTTAATTTGACAGGATTAGTGGATCAGCAGGTATTAAACGGTTTGGATCACTAGATGGTTTATGTTGACGGTGGATGTTTGAGCCTTTATGGGATAAACATCCACAAAAACTGAAACGGAACTGTTACAAAACCTAGTCCAGAAACGGCTGATTCTGTTCTTCAGACCACTTCTCGGATGGTTTAGATTGACATCTCTTTAGCTCGTAACATTGGCTAATGTTGATGCGAAATCAAAGATACTAGGACTAAAGATAAAGCAAAAAAAGATTTTCCAGCCAAATTGTCTTCAGAAAATCATTCGCTAAATGTATGTTTGACAATTCTATAACTTTAATAAATATAACACACTAATAAGTAGCATTAGTGGATCAGCAGGTATTAAATGGTTTAGATAAGTGGATGGTTTTGGTTAAAGGTGGGCGTTTGGGTCTTTAAGGGTTAATTTTTGCTTTGTACATGAATTGCACAGTTTTATGACTCATGTTTGTGTGTTTTTGTGCAGGTACTAACTGGTGCACAGAGAAAGGTCCAAATGGAGGCTGCAGCTACATGTGTTTACCTGCACCGCAGATCAACAAACACTCCCCCAAATACACCTGTGTGTGTCCGGACGGGCTGGAGCTGGCGGCGGACGGCCTGCGCTGCCGACCAGGTGAGTCCGATGAGGTCTGGGCTGGGTCCAGGTTGACCTTCAGCTGTAAACCACTTCCTGTGGTTCGTTTGTTGTGTCGACACAAACCATAGTTTCAGGTTACAGACTCTAAACTTTGAGGATTTTTCCTTTTTTAATGTTGTGAAAAGTAAAACGGTGGCGAAAGTATAGAATTCAGACCAAACCTGCTGATGTGAGGTCATCTCATCTGTGACGTCTGTGTTTGACATGTTTATATGATCAGTGCCAATAATTTAACCCTTTAGAAACACTGACATTAACCTCTGAACCTCAGTGTGTTATTGGAGGACAGAACAGGAATATTACTTTTTATAATTTTGTATTTCTTAAAATTACATAGGAATTTAAGGTTAGTGAAGTTACCATATTTGGTTCCTTAACCATAAGTGTCAAAAAATAAAAATTAAAAAGTCGAAGAAGTGGGTACATGAAAAAAAGATAAAACCACGTCTAGAGTGAAAGGAACATGTTTGCTACTACTAGACCCCCATGTGTGTAGTATTTGTACTGTTAGTGTATCTGATAATATTTGTACTGTTAATGTATCAGATAATAGTATTTGTAGTATTTGTACTGTTGGTGTATCTGATGATAGTATTTGTGTAGTATTTGTACTGTTGCTGTATCAGATAATAGTATTTGTGCAGTATTTGTACTGTTACTGTATCAGATAATATTTGTGCAGTATTTGTACTGTTAGTGTATCTGATGATAATAGTATTTGTGCAGTATTTGTACTGTTACTGTATCAGATATTTGTGCAGTATTTGTACTGTTGCTGTATCAGATAATAGTATTTGTAGTATTTGTACTGTTAGTGTATCTGATGATGATAGTATTTGTACTGTTACTGTATCAGATATTTGTGCAGTATTTGTACTGTTGCTGTATCAGATAATAGTATTTGTAGTATTTGTACTGTTAGTGTATCTGATGATGATAGTATTTGTACTGTTACTGTATCAGATAATAGTATTTGTGCAGTATTTGTACTGTTACTGTATCAGATATTTGTGCAGTATTTGTATTGTTAGTGTATCTGATAATAGTATTTGTGCAGTATTTGTACTGTTACTGTATCAGATAATAGTATTTGTGTAGTATTTATCGTGCTCCTGCTACAGAAACGGGTTAAATGCTCCTAAAACGCTGCTCTTTTCATTCGTTCACTGTTGAACAGGATCCAGTGGGTTGGAGGCTCAGTACCGTCTTTGTACTTGATGCGGTTTGTTTTTTGTTTGTTCTTCTTCTTAAAGTATTCCGTAACGGCTGGGCTTCCCCTGTGCATCCCCCAAACAGAACCTGTAACAAACGGCATGAGTTCAGCCTCATTCTTCAGTCTCTCTTCTTCTGTGCTGTTTGTGTGGTTTCCTCTGTTTCCTGACGTTGTCGGACTCGGCTGTCTGTTCGCGTTAGCGCTGTGACGGCTGAACAGTGGCTGTTTTTGATCCTGTTTTTCATCCAGTCTCAACACACTCGTCCCTTTCATCTGGATCTGCTGCGTCTCCTCCTCCTCTTCAGACTGAGCTGTCGGGTCGTTTTCTGCTTGTTCTGGTCTCTACTTACAGTTGTTACTGGTTCAAAAACCGATGGTTTAATCCCACTGGCCGAGGGGTCATGAACTTCTGTGAAGGCAATGTGTCGACATCATCTTCATCAGCAGTTTCTTGGAACATCATCTCCAACAAAACTACCGGTCTGATTCTTCTCAGTTTTGAGAAATTTAGATTTTAGATGAATTTTTTAAAAATCTTCTCCCTGTTGCTTTCCTTCTACTGGTCCATGTGTTGATGGTTCATCACATGTAACTGGTTCCCATTGGTCACTGATAGAAGTCGTATCTGGACTGTGATTGGATGAGGTCAGCTCTCCTCCAGTCAAAGTCCCGCCCACTTCTGTAGTTAGATTGATGTCCATCCAGAACCACAGGACTGGAACATGGAACAGAACCTTCAACCGGGTTCTGATCCACATAGAACGGACGCTGACGTACGGGGACACTGGAAGCGTCTTTAATCATTTGGTCTCTGGGTCCTGTTAGTACCAGGTTTCCATACCCCTCCTCTTTTTATGAGACTCCGCCTCCTCATCGCCTCTTATTGGATAGTCTTATTCCCCTCTTTTGCTTCAACTCTGCCTCCTTAACTTCTTTTTTCACTTGACTCATCTCCTCGTTTCCTCTTAATGGCCAGACTCCACCGCCTCGTCTCATTGGCTAGTCTCGGTCTCCTCTTTTTCACTTCGCTGCCTCCTTAACTCTTTTTTTTTTTTTTTTTTTCCCCTCTCAACTCTGCCTCCTTGACTCCTTTTATCAACTCCGCCTTCTCAACTTTTTCACTCGACTCCGCCCCCTCAACGCTTTTTCACTCGACTCCGCCCCCTCAACGCTTTTTCACTCGACTCCGCCCCCTCAACGCTTTTTCGCTCGACTCCACCCCTTAACTCATTTTTTTCACTTGGTTCTTCCTCCTCGTTGCATCTTTTGACATCTTATTATTTTAGTCTGTTATAAACAAACAAATACTGCCCCAGATCATCCATTTCAACAATGAAATTTAGAGCTTTTGCTTTATTGTCATATTTTACTGTGACCTTTGGGTGAAAAAAACCTTTGTGCATGATCCAATTTATGCCCATTAAATGTGAGAAAAGCTGCAGATGCACATTTCATATCAGTTAATTATGTGGAAGCGAGTCTGGAGTATATTACCATGAGAAATGACTCGCAGCTCTGCGTTGTCGTCATAGTGTCGTTAGGGTCGATGGTAGCTGTAGGGTGCAGTGATTGAGTCGATCCTAAATGTTCAAATCAATAACCACAGGCCTGTCTTGGCTTATCGTCAGCCGTCTGTGGTGTGAAAAGGCTGCTGGGAAACGCTGTCCTCTTGTTTTTTCTTTGTCCTGCGCTCCCACAGATGAGTCTTTTCATGCTGCAGTGTCGACTGGGAACCTGACAGCTGAATTCAGTGCTCTTACTCTCCTAATTGGACTCAAACTGTACAGCGAGACGCTTCTGTTTGCAAAGTTCTGGAACATCTCCCTGACAACTCTGGGCTCTGCCGTCCTCAATGAAACGCTGCCTCGTAAGCCTTTTCAGCCTCCTTTTTGTCTAAAGACTCGTCCTCTTTACCCTCCTACGTCCACAGCGCCGTCTGTTCGCTGACACTCCTTTGTTGTATCTCTTCACACTCTGGGTCTGCTGTTTTTTGTTTCTCTGGTTGATTCTGGGCCTCCTGCACATTTTGACAAATCTTTGAAGTATAACACATGTTCCTCTCCTTCTACTGGTCCACATGTGGATGGGTTTATCACATGTAACTGGTTCCAGATATCAGTCTAGTTCCTACTGATCCCTGATAGAAGTCATATCTGGACTGTGATTGGATGAGCTGAGTGAAAGTCCCGCCCACTTCTATAGTTGGATTGATGGGCATCCAGACCACAGGACTGGAACATAGAACAGAACCTTCAACCTGGTTCTGATCCACATAGAACACGCTGACGTACAGGGACACTGGTTCTGTTTTTAAAGCATGTAAGAGTTCTGTTCCAGTTTGTCCTAAAATGAATGACTGGTTTATTTTGGTTTGTACATTAATCACTGCACAGTACAAGAAGAAAAAAGAAATGGGTCTGAAGCAAAAGCTTATTTTTTTCCTCCTTTTCATCTTTCCATCACTTGCATCAAACTAAATGTGTTCATCAAAGGTTTACATCACAAAAAAATCAACACAAACCCATCTACCATCTGCACTGAATATTAATAATATATGCACTGAGTAGTCCTGAATAATCTGATACTTAAGACAGAAGTGAACAACTTAAGTTCATCAAGTCCATCCCATAATTTCACACCCACAACCCAAATCCATCTAGACTTCCCATTTGTTTTCACTTTCATACATTCAAACATATAAAGACCTCTGAAATAATTACTGTTAATTTAAAGAATTCTTTAATGATATTTGGAACAGTATTATTTTCACTTTATTCATCATCTCTAATATTTTAACATTTACAATATCTGACAAGTTTAAGGTATTAAGTTGAATAAATAAATTTTATTAATTATTCTAATTGCTCCTTTTTGGAATTTTACTAATGGATCTATAATCTTTTTTTCCTGCATTTTCCCATATTTCTGCACAATATGTTAAGTTGAACAATAGATCATGTACAGGCTTTTTTTGTTTTGTCAGCCTCTTGTTTTGTACAGTGTACCTAATGATTTGGACACTTTGAATATTCTCAACATGGGGTTTCCAACTCTGTTTACGATCTATGATGACGCCCAAAAACTTAGCCTCATCATCACTTTCTATTTCCAAACCATCTAAATATAGTTTGGTATTATCAACATTACTGTTACCTGAAAAAATCAAACTGTTTTATTTTCATTTAAAGATAATTTATTATAATCGAACCATTTCTTTATCAACATCAGTTCTTTTTCTGTTTCTTGGCCCTTTTGCTTTTGAAACCTCTCCGTTCTGTGGTCTCCTCCAGATCTGTGGGTCTTACAGGTGGTGAGGCTGTGGGCCCAGGCTGTGGAGTTTTCTCCTGGGTGAAGAGACCATAGTCTGGCCCCAGGAGAAAACGCCACGATTCTGCGGAGAAGAGACTGGGCCCAGTACAAGTACCAGTGTAGGACTGGTCTGTTACCATGGTAGCTCCTTGTAGTAGATGCTCGTGCTGGATTTGTGTGTGTGTGTGGGGGGGGGGGGGTTTCTCCATGGCTTTTGAAACCATGTGAGATGTTTTTTTAAATGTATTGTTCTTATTCAGCTGTTTTATTTGGTGC